>JAPYZC010002153.1:0-18504 GCA_030522665.1 Ichneumoninae sp. A BG-2022a
AAGATTAATTTTGCATAATAATAATTGCAAAATGTTATTAACAAATTCATCAAAAAAATAATTGGTTAACAAATTACCCGGCAACAAAACTTTGTTTTTGTGAAAATGATTCGTTTATTTTTCTGAATACGTATGAATTTTTTCAGATTTTTAAGTAAACGTTGATTTTTGTTCTATAAAATATAAAAAATCAACGATTACTTAAAAATCTGGAAAAATTCATACACATAGAAGTGTATGAATGTTTGAACATAGAACCAAACACATAGAAGTGTTTGGTAATTCTCTTTTATTCCTCTGAAACTTAGGCGGCGTCAGTCATTGCGCTAGTACTACCTTAACGACCGCTGGCAGCAGCTGTGCGGATGGAACTCCGAAGGAATCGGCTGGGCCGCGAAGGATCCGGCTCGAAGCGGTCCTCGCCTGTTACGCAACCGACCGGCGAGAAGATGAGAAGATGAGCGTGAGAATGGCGAACGGAACAGGGGGAAGAAGACTCGATACGATTACACAATATCCACCTCCGAATCGATCGAGCACAATGCACCTATCGTCGAGTATAACCGTGAGGATTCTTCGTACGCTCGGTTTATGGGATGTTTCGCCATTTTTATGGAAGCATATTGTGGGATACGATAAGAACTATAAACTGGGCGCTTACGGTCGGGACGTAAAAGAAAAAACTAAAAACTATTTGCAAACTGTTCGAGCGTGGCGGGTGGGTGAATGTCTATTATGCGTCCCACAATGCCCATATCGCAGGCAAGGCAGACGCAAGAATGACCCCGGGACGAAAGGGACCATAATACTGTTTTTTACAATTATTATGTTGTGTAATGTTTTCTTTATAACACATACAAAAAGTCCCACTTTTCGTGAATGTAACGAGGTGCGAAAGTAGCGCTTTTTAGAACGGCGGGCGAGAAAGATACTGCGCATGCGCGGATCGCACTGGTTACATTTTTTTAATACTCCAGCTATTTTTTCGCACGCTTTCGACACGCCGCACTCATAAAGTGTGGGAGTTTTTGTGCACTTGTTACTGAATAGTAATTTACGATACTAGTGCGATAAAACTTTTTCTGACGAGTGTGAGTTTGCGGTAACGAACCGAAGGCGAGTGTTGCAATCACGGGAGTTACAAAAAGTTTTACGTACGAGTAACGTACAAAATTTTATTTCACGAGGTGCGCCAATGGGAGTTTACTGCCATTTTTCGCACCAAGTGTAATAAAGTAGTACGCGATACTTGTATGAAAAAAGGGGTTTCCTGATGGCGGTTTGAACTAGGCAACACTTGCCTTCGGCTCGTGTGGCTAACTTCACAACCTTCATCGAAAGACCGCTTTTTCGAACTAGTACCGCAATATTACATTATGATACTAGTGCAAAAATTTTTTACTGTTCAAATCACACGAGTTATGAAAATGTTTTTCGTACAAAATTTTATTTCGCAAAGTGTGAAAATGGGTTTTTGCGCAAAACCGCCGTTTTCCCACCGAGTGAAAAAAAAGTACTAGGAGTAATAGTAATAGACCATTTATTTCCAATATTCCAGACGGTAACATTTTCTGAACATAGCATGACATAACGTAGATTGACTTGAGAACACATATATATACTGCCAATTAGCCATCGACCTAAGTCCTTCATCAGCCAATAAAGTATCATCAAATATGATACATCAAAATTAATATGAAATATTAAAATTAATATAAAACATTGCTACAATAAAAACAGCAAAATCTGTTCGGGACCCATCCTTTTCCTCGGCCACAGATAATCCTCAAAAACAAAGCTTCCTGTATGAGGAAGCAAAAAAAAGTCACAATAATCCGGTTCGCCCCCCCCCCCCCGCCCCTTACAGTTCCCATGTTTCCGAGTAGTTGAAAAAATTGCGGATTAAATAATTGAACGTACGGAGCGCGCGTACATTCACAAAAAAAAATGCCACTAATACCGTCCAGAATCGGGTCCGAAAACAGCGTTGGTAACGATAAAGCACAATAAGCCAAAAGCTAATGGGAATCGCAGTATTAGCTGCAGATCCTTCTCCCTGGTATCACTGAAACATAAATCAAGCGTCGCGTAATACGATAATGCCTTCGGGGGGTGAAGCGAGGTAGGGAGTGGAAGGATATATCAGTGTGCGTGATCGATTCGACTCACGCACCGGCTTAAACGGTGACACGTACGTACGCTCGGGCGCGGAAGTACGTACGGTCCCGCGACGCTCACGGGGAATGACAATTCGGTGGGAATTTACGAGCGAATGGCCTTCCAGAATCCCGAAACTTCCCTGTACGCTATACATTCCCTATATATGTACATATATATACGTAATGTATATATATGGCCCGTAGCCGATGTTGAACGAGGGAGTTTCCCTGCTCACTCTCCGTAACGTCTGTGTCACGCTTAAAGCGCGCTGTCTTTCACACTGTTCGCGTCTCGGCGGCCCGGCGGTTCCCCCGACGCCGGTCGGGCCGATCGCGATTGTATTTGCGCTTCGGGAACAATCGCTTTATCGCCGGATGTAATCGTCGCCCGATACCGAACCCCGATATCAGTACACAGATAATAAAAATTACCGATACGATCTGCCGATCGAACGTCTTCGGCGATTAAGCGGAGTGTCTTCGTATTTGCGTCTTCGAGTACGATGTCAAACAACGAGGCCAAACGCGACGCTCGTCTCGTCTTCAATCGTCGGTAGATTAAACACACTTATAATTTATTGTCTGTAATTATCTCTTTAAATATTTTAAAGATTTTAAATATATTAAATATATTTAATATTTTTAATATTTTTAATATTTTTAATATTTTTAATATTTTTAATATTTTTAATATTTTTAATATTTTTAATATTTTTAATATTTTTAATATTATGATGCACGGTATTCTTAAGGGGCTTGGGCCTCAGAACACGGAACAAACAAATCTATCCACCCATCACATATGTATGCATGTGTTTATGTATGTAGATCTGTCTTTTGTTTCTGCTTTAACATATCAAATATTTTCCAGGTTCGTGAAATTTTCATGAAATTCAATGTTCGACGTGAATTCGTGTAACTTCGTGGGATTCAATTAATGTTTTTTTAAATTTACGGTAATAAAAAAAAATGAAATAAATAAGAATGCGGTCACTCAAGCGGCTTACCTAAAAAGTAACGCGACATCGATTTCCAACTCTGAGGGTGTTCGGCGGGCAGCGCAGCGGTAAATTGATGAAGGATCCGGTTTCCACTCTGCGATCGAACAGTATGAAGGTTTTGGTTTCCTGGGTCGATCCGCGGACGATCGGTATCGCGGCGAACGCGATTAATGCAACGAGGATGACAGTCGCGATCGTTCGGTGACCGCGTTGCGTACAGTGTTTCATGTTTGCTGCCCGTGTGCCGATGATACGACGATGGCGTCTCTATAGTGTCGTCGTTCGTACTGAGATCGAAAGAAGGAACGATGAAAACCGAGCGTTTCGGTCCCCTTCCAAGCGATCGCTCGCGATCGCCGACGATCGTCAAGGTAGCTCGCCGCGTGCGCACGTCGGAGCACCGTGCGTTGTCGCGGACGCGTGCATATCTCGTCAAGTCATAAAACGCAGTTAATACGATAATGTCAATCAACACCGGCGACTCTGCCCGAGGCGCTCGAAGAATTCGAGAGGCTCTACGTGTCTACGTGTCACGAATCTTCGCCTCCACGCGCCTCGCATTCAATCACGCACTCGGCAAGCCTCGCTGTTGTTACATATCTATCTCGGAGCTGATTGCGGTTTACTTTCGGCGAACTCGAGACTCGACGCGGTGAGCTGAGTTATTCGTAAAATGAGGTTTTTTTTCTTATCAATTTACTATAATTTTCGTTCCTCATAGAGGAAGCTTTGTTTCATGGAAAATAAATGTTTCGAGTGAAAACATCTTATCTTATCGAGCTGAAATTTGTAAGGTAGGTGGAGAAGTCGACGGTCAATGTTTGGTTACATTTTTAGGAAAACAGTTTCGGTCATAAAAACTTTGCGCGGTTTTCAATCTTTGCTAAAATAGACAATTTTACAATTTTTACAATTTTTGAGCGATCGAGTTAAAGTTATTGACCAATGATCCATATTTCATTTGACGAGGATGGATCGAACCGTTTAAATTTCATGAGATTTTGAATTTTTTGAATTTTACGAAAATTTTGTATTTTTTTTCTGACGCGAGTTTCCGTATCAAATATTGGGTTAAGAGTAAAATAAGTGCCGAATTCGTGACCAGATAAACCTAAACATTGAAATTTTAACATTGCTTACTCATCATTTCGTTTTATCCCCAAAGATTATTCCATAAGAAAGCATCCAATATGATGTTTGGGTTCCTCTCTTTAGATTACAAAATCTTAACGACTCGATCGATTCTCGTGGAATTCAACAGGGTTCATTGGTCTCCGATAGTCCACTTTATGTGCAACTTTTTCGGCCAATATTTACAATCCTACGAGCCACCGAGCACATAGATATTTCTCAAAAATTAAAAACCGTGTAAAACTTAATTAAAAAAATAGCATATTTATCGATGAAATTAGCAAGCAAAAATAAAATTAAAAAAAATACATACTTGAGGTAAAAATTAAATGGAACTTCTGCAGATTCCGCGCCGATCGAGCATCTCGCCTGGATTGCATAGCTTGTTCAGCCTCGGTGGAGCGCGAATTATGCTTTGCATATGGATTTTCGAATGCCCGAGATCGATTGGATTCGCGAAAGTTGAAAACGACGCGAGCAAGGCGAGGCAAAAAATCGCCAGTGGAAACGTTCTTCCCGAGAAATGCATAGCGACTAATGCCGTTCGACGGAAGTGCAAGGTTACATAGAGGATGTTCACGCGGCGCGGCATTAGTCGAGATAGGCGATAACCCCTGTTGACACTCGAAGCCGCACATGAACGTGAAACGAATCGACCAAGTCACGGAATTAGACGATAAACGAGTCTTGAAAATAGCGCAAGCAGGCCCGCGAGACTGAGAGCTCGTGACGACACACGTACTGGCATGACCCGGTTCAATATTTTTTATCGCCTTCCGATGCACCCGGAATTATCAACAAGCGCGGATTTTTCTTCGCGCTTCTCGGATTTTTATCTCCATCGGACAACTGGGTCAACTTCGCCGAGCTGACAAACGTTCCTCCACATGCGTCCTATTATTTTCTCATCGCCCGTAAGCTATAGATAGAATCTACCTAATACACGGTCTCGTTCGCTGTAAAAGCTTCATGAGCGGAATAACAGAACCTCATCCATTTAACGTACCCGAGTGATTCGGCGTGACTGATTAATGTAAGTCGTAAATTTTCAAACGCGAGAAAGCTGTCTCTGTCATTAAAAAAATTAAAAAATTATATTCTCTTTATAGCGAAAATGTACCACGTCGGCAAAGTCGGTAAAACGGCTATTTAAAAAATATATCTAGGGTAACGGAAGCTGTTGAGAAAAATTATATTTTTCGCCAGAAAAGAGGCCTTTGAATGAATATTATTTTTTTATTTTTTTTTTTTCCGACTCTTTTCCGAATGAGCGCGGTATAGCGAGAGATTCTTTACGTCAACTCCGCGTAGCAGCGGACACCGTCGGCCTGGTGGAACGCGCGACCACGGTGCGGACGCGTGTCAACCCTAATAACGATTCCCGCCATGTTCTCCGCTTCTCTCCGACCCTGCGTCACGTACGCTATAAGCGTGTCGCTGTAAAAATTTTATAAAAAAAGATAAAAGATCCTCGGCTCTTCCGAGCTCGTCAGAATGTGCGGGCTGTTCACTGGAGTATCGTCGTATCGACGTCTTTGAGCGCGATGTAATACGACCAGGGTAAACACGACTCTTCGTCTAGATTTGAAACGTCCGAAGATTAAACGCGCTTTTAATCTATTTCATTAAATCTTTTTTCTTCAAATATTTATTTATTTATTTATTTATTCGTTTACAGGATGAACCCTTTTACATACAATATAAATATAAAACCATCAATAATTCGTGATTTATGAAATTATCTCTACAATTAGAATAATATCACCATTCAATGTGTATTAAAACATATTACAAATTTATTCGGTTCGTGAAATTTTTACGTAATTCAATGTGCAATGTAAATTTGTCTAATTTCGTTGGATTCATTTAATTTAATTTAAAAAAATGAAGTCACTGATGCGGCTTACCTAAAAAGTAACGCGACATTGGTTCCCAATTTTAAGGGTGTCCGGCGGGCAGCGGAGCCGCAGATTGATGAAGGATCCTGTCGCCACTTTGCGATCGAACAGTATGAAGCTTTTGGTTTCCTGGCTCGATCCGCGGGCGATCGGCATCGCGGAGAACGCTATTAACACGACGAGGATGACAGTCACGATCGTTCGGTGACCGCGATCCGTACAGTGTTTCATGTTGCTGCCCGTGTGCCGGTGATAAGACGATGGCGTCTCTACACTGTCGCCGTTCGTACTGAGATCGAAAGAAGGAACGATGAAAACGATCGCGAGCAATCGCGTGCATATCTCGTCGAGAATATCAATCAACACCGATGATTCTTTGGGTCAACTCCCAGGAGCGAGGGAAACCGTCGGCCAAGTGGAGCGCGCGCCCAACGTGCGATAACGATTCCCCTGATAACGATTCCCGACGTGTTCTCCAGGTATCTCCAACCGGGCGTTACATAAGCTACAAGCGTGTGTGGGCAATATATATTTTTTAATATATATAGATCCTTGTTCTTTGATCCTACCATTACCAGTGTCGTCACTATAAAATGTAGATGTTCCCCTTGGGAACTATTTTTTATGGTAAAAAGTTGCAGTTGCTTTTACTATGTGTAATTTTTTCTCAGTGTCGTATATCGAATCTGTCTTTGGTAAGATAACGAGGTTATAGAATAAGATGTGATTTTTTTTTTCTAATTCAATAAAATGCTGGTGCCCTGCGACTCCTGGGGATTCTTGAAGGAGAAGATCTCCCGTTCACCATACAAAACTTTTTTTACGGCCTACAGCAGGCCTTCTTCTTCAAGAATCCCCAGCAGTTGCAGGGCATCAGGATTTTATAGATTCAGAAAAAATCCCATCTTGTTATATATAACCTCCTTATCTTACCAAAGTCATATGACAAACGCGAGATGCGAGAGCTCATAAAGTCGTTGAAAACTTGCAACGTTCCAAACTTCACCGCTAAATGAGTATTTAAATTTTTTTTATTTGACTTTTTGAAGACCCTTTTGGAGACTCTGAGGCCCAGATAGGCAACGGATCAGACGATGTGGATGCGTGTCGACCCTGATGACGACTCCAATCGTGTTCTCCAGTTCTTTTCTACCCTGCGTTTATCGTTCTCCTGCCCGTCATTCCCAAAATTGGTAACGAAGGCAAGAATTTGAAGACTCTTCGGGAAACTGCTATGGCCCAGATAGGTTCGGTAGATAGACAACGGATCGGACTCACCCCTGTCGGGCCCGAGGATACGCGTTACTCGAGATCAGAGCCTCTTATAAATAGGGGAGGCCTTTATCCTTCGCCTAGGGTGTCGTTACGTCATACTTGATCCTAACTAACCCCAACGACATTCTCCGGAATATGTATACGGTATCATCCTACCCTCTCGCGAAGGTCGCTCGTAAACATAATTACACTACGTCACTCCCAGCGGATATAATTTCGTTCCTTATCACGGATAAGCTACGCGCCACCCTAAACGATTTTGCCTCATAAAAAAAAATAATTACGTCCTTTCAGGAATATAAAACTTGGTCAAGTAATAACAAAAATTAATTTTCCCTTTATTATTCGTTTTTATTCGGTCTGTATTTTTTTTCCATATACTTTTCATCCTATTTTTCAAATTATCTTCATCTGTTATTATTATTATTCGTTGATTTAGTTTGTCGCCTTCGAAAGCTTTCCCTTGGTTCTTTAACTTGTCTGACGATTCGATACATTTTTGCCTCCCGATTTGCAAATCTTGTTTAGGTATTGCTTAGGCATTGAGGCATCAAGTACCCAGTCAGTGCCCACTATTCAAAACTTCAAGAATTCAGTTCCGCCAGTACTCAAGAACTACCTAGCGCTGAGTACTTCGAGTACTTGGTACTTTAATACGTGCTTCAAGTACTTAGGGTATTTGCCCAGCTCGGCAACTAGGTTAAAAGTGGGGAACATGGACCGGTCCATATATCATTGATTTACGTGTTAATCGAGGTGGGTCATATTCACCACTTTTACCCTAAATATGAAAATATGAAATATGAAAAAGTTATTTAAAAAAAAGAGGTCTGCAATTTTTTTGTAGCAACGAAACGCATGTTTTGCCCTACCTGCCGTATTAATCGAGATTCGTTAGTTCTTCCTTTTTCGAGATCGTTTTTCATCGTCACCATGGGGTTCTGCACTTGCCCCGTCGATCCATCCTTTGTCCGGCTTTGCACGCGTGGACTCTTCGCCTCCGAGGTGCTGTTATGATGGTCGCCTGATCGCGAGGCTCCGCTCCTTCGGTGTCCGATTCAAAGACGGAGTCCTCGCTCCTCGTTCGCCTCCTCTCGTCTTCGATATCCACGTTTCTGTAACCCAACCTCCGCGAAGAAACGGCCCGCGACTGAACCCCGAGGGAGAAGAAGTCAAGGAGGCTGCTGAACGACCAGGCTCTCGCACATGTCGACGTCGAGAGCACCAACAACAACGCCAACAGCGTCGACAAGAGGAGAATCCGCCGTTCGTGCATCCTCGCCGCAGTACAACTACACCAACTACCGCACTAACTCGATCTAACTGACGGCGATAAAACGCACGCGTTGACCGGGTTACTTATTCCTGTCGATATATATATATATATATATATATGTATATGTTAAGGGTTAAGGCTGTTACGGAGTTTGAACTTGGACTGCGCTGTATTAAGAAGCTTCGCATCACGCTACGAGCGTCGGACGAAACTCTCCTCGCCGAGGACGGAGAGAAACATCGTCGTACGGCGGACCGACCGATAACCCCCCAGATTGCATAGCGGAAGATCTCGCTCGGGTTCACGGTCAAACGTCGGGCGCGAGATACGTTTGCGTATATGTATATACAATTTAACGAGCGGTGGAGAGAAATATAAATTGTAAGATTTTCATCTTTTAATTGTTTTGGTAACGCATAGCTATGTTTTTGTTATAGAGAACAACAACGAAGACTTAGGTTTTTACTGTCAGGATTTTTACTTATAATATTGTAAAACTTCGAGTAATGTGACTTAGCTTTTTGTGTGGTTCATTCGGGGCTTTTAAAATAGCTGTAATTCGCGAACGGTTCGAGCCAGTTAATTGAAATTTGGTACCGAGGTAAGGTTAACTTCCTTTTGTTCAATAGAATTTTCAAATTCTAAAAATTCATGTGCGATTTGAGATTTTTTAGGATTTTGAATTTTTGGAAAAATTGCGTGGGATTTGTAACTTTCGTGTAATTAGAGCTATAATCTTAAAAATGCGCACAAGTATATATCGAGCAAGGATCTTTGGTATTTAATTTGGCCGAAATGTGGTCAAGCGGGTAGATTTTAAATTAGAAAATTTCGAGTTTTCTGATATAAAAATATTAGATAGACAGAGATCGCTAAAATGTTTACCACACAGTATTCTCTGTACGATAATTTGTTGTTGACGGGGATCGATAGTAATCCTTTATTTATTTTATTTTTCACTTTCGAAAACAAATACTGTACATTTTCACGCCAGACGGGAAGATAAGTTTGCACGTGATCGATTACGTTTTGCTGGGCCAACGAACGGATTTTTCAGTCTCGTTGAGCAATATTATTTTTATGAAACACAGAGTTCTGGTTTTAAAGTATTTTTTTACGCGTTGTAGTTCGCGTTTGGATTTAATATTTCATACAGCGCCTGGGGAGCGGAAATCGCCTGGGGTTGGATTTTTTTTATCACGAGTTGCTTTACCCGGGGTGTCAAATTGGAAACAACTCCAAAACCCACTACACTGAGAAATATCAATGACGCGATCGAGGCTCCCATTAGCTGTATTTTCGCACGTACAAACGACTCTCGATGGAAGAGGTGAAGGCAAGAACAATCTCGTAACAATGTCATGTTAACGCTAACGAAGCGTGGGATGACGTTAATCAAACGCGCATCGTACTGTTCGGCGTAGAGCGGCGCCGTCACTCCGAAACTTGCTAGGCTATATACAATCGGAGATCCCATAAGTTGCGTATTTATCGTCGCGTGTTCTCGACTCGTTTTATTCGAAGAATGATATTTTTTTTATAAAAGTAATATTTTACCCCTATCAAGAGGATTTCACCGATCTCAGGCAATCAAACGTGTTGTACGTTATTCTTCGGGAATACAAAATTTCATACACCTTGAAAATACTAAAGATCTTATACAAGATCTTAAAACTGACCACTCCCCCTTTGATCACAGTTTCGATAAAAAAGTTTCGAGACTTTAATGGAACCGTGTTCAGAATGTTCGGATAATTAAAAAGTCACACTCGGAAAAATCTTCCAGATGTGTGTATTCAAACCGCTATAACTCCAGATTGCCTTGACCGGTCAAGCTGAAATTTCACACACAGAAGGTGTGGTTAATAGTCAATGTTTCTTCCAAATTAAATTTTTAAATGTTCAGTTATTTTTTTTTGTACGCGATTTTTAATTTCTCCAAAAATGTCTGTGCGCGCTCCAGCTCTTACAATTTTTTATCTACCGTGACAACAAGTTTTCCAGAGCTGAAGCATGAGCGGCCATTGAATTTGGAGAGAATCTATCGAACCGTTTAAATTTTATACAATTTTAAAAATTTATTATTAAAATACAAACAAAAGACATCTCTGTTACCGATTCCTCAATTCCTTAGCTATTCATATTTTTTCAGATCGCCAGATATTTTTTTTCATTTGTGCCTCAATAAGTCGAAAGTTCAAAATAGCCACAAGTTACGCGGTACCAGTTTTTGTTTTCCTCTCAGATGAGTTTTCCGCTCGGGATGTCCGACGAGCAAACCGATGCATATATAAGCAAAGAAATCGCTATTACCGACTTCTTAACTTTCGGGGCGTTCTACTGTGGCGTGTTCCGCGTAGCGCTTAAACCGCGCCGAATGCTCGGGGTAAACGTGCATAATCCATTCTACTTGTGCGATGATTGTATAACGCGTATCCACTCGCGGGCTCATATGCGCGATGATAACTCGTTGGGGCTCATTACGGTGCACCGGAGAGTAGTTCGCGGCTCTCCGGCCTGCCTGCTTCCCTCGCTCGGTGCGGTTTCAGTTCCCTTACAATAACCACGAGCTTTCGAGCCCACTCCAATGACTCTTCGTTCACGGTTTCCGACTGGTATCGCGCTTCCTCTCTTCTCCGCTTTCGACAAATTGCATCGGCCTTGTTTCCCGTCACCTCCCAACGCCGCTCGCTCGAGGGGGATTCCGCGGCGCTCGTTCGGCGAAATCATTAGCGCGGCTGATACACAACCCAGATTGGAGAGGATTGCGTCTCAATCATTCCCAAATTAGCGCCCTTTCAGATACCGCGGGCGATGAGTTATCGCCGTTTCGCCGGGGATAAAAGGAGAGCTCGGTCGGTAAGTTATCGACCGATGGTCGGACAGGAAAACTACTCGGAGCCGACGGTAGGTCGGACCAAACGCGCGGCTCCATCCCACGGCGATCTCCTCGAAGCTCATCGAAGCCACACTTGTGACCATCAGAAGATAAGGCAGATCTCTGTATTTTTTTTTGTTTTTATTGGAAATTTCCAAATTCCGATATTCAGATAGATTTTTTCGTTTTTTTTTCTTTTGCAATCTTACTATACCGTATTTGCATAGATAGAGTTTCTAATGGACCTAAGGTGCACTTTTTTTTTCTTGCATTTTTTTAACCTCGTTTCTTGTACAAAATCGATTAGTTCAGAATCGTTGAATTTTTTCTTCCATTTTTTTTATAATTTTTTTTTAAGGGGAACATTAAATCGGGCGGATGAAAGTAATAACTCCTTTTTTAGCGTGTAATTATGAGGAAGGGTTAATTACAAGGACGGCTGTTTATTCGAGCACGATGATAAAATCGATTCGGACCACCCCGGTCGCGTTTAATCGTGAAATTTCAATTTCCACGGGAGAGATTCTCCATGCCCAAGAAACTCCGTGGAGTCGGGCTCGACCCTTCTTGTCGCCGTCGAGGTTTTGTGCCCACGGTGAAATTCGGCTCCGCCCGTACATACACCGGTACGCCGCACATTTCGATCGTGCACCGCGTGTTATCGGCATTTTCGTCATGACCAAATAGCTCAACGGCATATTATGTAAATGCGCGCTTGCTTGAAGTCGCTTAAATTAACGGCTGCTTATCACACGCGAGCCGCACGGACGTTTCGGAATGAATGGAACAGCCTTTCCGGACTCCCGACAGCCTACTTGAGCCGCATCGAACTTCCCGAGAGCGTTTTAATTCTATTTTTTTGTAATTGTCATTCATTTATTCATTTATTTATTCATATTTACGAAAAAAACGTTTTTGAACGCATACACAATAAAACAACTTGGTACTTCTAACGAATTTATTTTGCCCCACAACGTCACAAACTTATTCTCGTTGATATTTTTTTTTATTGTAAAAGTAACAACTGTTTGCACAATTAACAAATTTTATAAAATGCACAACATTCTTACAATAAAATTAACAAGTTAATTGTGGACGTTTCTGAAAAAGAAACTTAACGTGCATTTTTTTCTTGCATAGTTTTTAACCTCGATTCTTATTCAAAATCGATTGGTTCAGAATCGTTGAATATTTTCTTCCGTTTATTATTATTATTATAAGCAGGAACTTTTCACTGTGTAATTCAAGCAGTAATGCATGAATTACAAAAGTTAAGGAAGAAAATAAGACTAAGTACAACAGTAGTGAGAGTTGTGTTCTCTGTTATTTTAAGCTTCTCGTTAACCTGCGCGAGGCTTGAAAAAAAATTATATTAATAATTGCTCTCAAAATTACGTCAACTCTGAATCGCCCGGTTAAGACCATGAATTACCCGAGTACAACTCGTGCCTACTAAGCGGTTGCCTACCGGAGGAACTTCTAACCGAGTCCAAGTATTATCCTCCTTTTAACATCGGCTATGTTCGAAAACTTTCGCTCGCGCGAAAAGTCCCCGGAGAGTTTAAACGCCCGCCCTCGACGCGCCTTCGCGGCGAGCGTCGAAATGCGAAGCGTCGTCTCCGTTCCTTTTATTTCACCCGCCGCTTTTTCCCACACATCTTCGACTCTCCTCTCGCGCTCCGTCGCGGATAACTACCGTGCGCATGTTTAATAATAAAAGATTCTCTTTCTTTTTTTCTTCGACAGTGCGATTCGATGTGCCGCGTGGCTCTGCGGTTCGGCGCGCATGCGCGCGTCCGTCCATCGACCGTGCGTACCTTAAATACACTTAAATATAGTTTACGACACCGATGTGTACAGAATAATACACACATGTACGTACACACGTACGCACTATACAGGACGAGTTACATACGCGTGTATCAACATTCATACACACACACATACATATATATATACATACATATCTATACAGGATAAATTTTAAAAGGGCAAATGACTGACGGAGGTCGCCTACCGGGCAATTCCAGTAGCGGGCAATTGCGTGCAAGAAATTACCTGCCAATGCGAACTGGCACGCAAGCACGAAGCGCCAAGGAGATACGAGACTCGACTTTTCGTATTATCCGTCCATGTAGCATACTTTATGTACCCATAATACCGATACTTCCATATATATATGGAATATATATATATATATATATATATATATATGTATATTTTTTTACATATACATATTTACACGTGTGTGTACGGCGAGCTTCTGCTTGTCTCGCCGACGCAGTGTGCGCCCGAGCGCCGCTCAATCGTTGCACATGTATGTATATTTATATATATATATATCCTCCGTCTTTGGATTTCCTTCAAGCCTCGACGACCCCGTCAGCGTGCATGCAATACGCCGCTGCTCTCGCAGCGCTGCCGCAACGGATGATCCGAGAGTGGCTACCAATTCATCTCGGAGGGACATCGTCCGGCTCCGCGCACGGCTATTTCTCCCGTGCTCTCCAACCGTCCATACACACACGCGTCCCGTTCTTTCCGCCGGCGGGTTCTTTTTTTATCGTCCATCTATCCCTCGCTTTTACCGTCTCTTTCCCGTTTTTGCCCCTCTCTCCGCGGCTCCGCGCGGTCCGGGCATACCGAGCTCCGACGACCGATTACCAAAACTGTCTCTCTTCTCGCTACCTTTTCACGGGCATATGCATTCTTTCCGAGAGCCGGGGAGAAAAATAAAAACCGCCGACCGAGCGATGCCGTGACCGGGTATGTATATTCTGGGTTTTATAATAAAAAAAAATTGACATTGTAGTTTGAAATGAAGAAGGCAGGTATAGGGAACAAACGATATTAATAGGATGACCCGTGCATTCTCGGGATCGACGTGTGGACGTTGGGAGAAAAAAGAAGATATTGTTATGTGTCGTGACTGGTGTCGCAAGCTCGTCAAATGACGGATCAGATGACCGTCACAGGAGCGTCGCTGGCTGAACCAAAAATTACCGATTTTGTGACCAGCTCTATAAAGTTGACCATAACATTTTTATCTAAAAACTTGCAATTTATACCACACGGTTGGTGGTTGTTTGGTGGTGATTGGTAGCCTAGTTAAAACATTTGGTGGTCAATTATTGAGTTACGATAATTTGAAAAAACAATGAGGCCTAAAGTTGGCCAACCATTTTTTTTCTTCAAAAATAGGGTTTCAAATAGGGCACAATCGATGCGAAATTATTTGGCGATCACGAATAATATAATTAAAACTGTAAAATTCAAAGAAAACTTAGTCCGCCTTAGGGTGGGGTTGGATTAGTCATTCATTCATTAGTAGTACGTAATACTCTGGATAATGGTAGTCATGGTCCAGCGAATTACGCACTAATGAATTCCTACCCTAAAGCGCACTTAGTTTCATAGGCTTTTTTAGCCAAACGAGTGATCAGCAAACGTTTTAATTATATTTTTCTTGACCTCCAGACTGTCAAAAGACAGTCAGTTGCCGGTCATTTTGTCATAATTTTACCGATCGGACAAAAGACGGTAATGTTTGCATCATTAATCGCACCTCGGGAAATCCTAGTTACTCGCGTTACCGGACAAGCTTCGTGAAGTTGCATTATTTCATTATTGAATCGCCGTGGTGGAAATTCTTGACGGTCACGTCGGCGCCTGATAGGCGACGCGCAGGCCTTATAGGGGTTTCGCGCAATTTGCGATACCTACCGGTAAGTGACCGGTTAAACAACACTGCAGACAACTGGTCGATCAACCGCGAACGACACTCAATCGACGATAAATCGGCTGTGAAATCATTCAAATTTATGAATATCGACGTTACGATGCATTTTTAAAAAAATATCTCTCACGTTGATTTAACCAAAAAGAAAGTTGAAACAAAAAAAACTATTTAGTCTTCTTTTGCAGAGCTAACAATTTTAATCGATATAATTGGCCCGTAAATATACAACACTACATACAACCCTCCAAAAAAGTCTACCAGCCCGTCGAAGTTTTGTGTCAACAGAACTAAACAAAAAAAAATTTATTCCACCCAAACATCAATTTTATCCAAAACAAGAAAACCGTAATCAAAAAAAGAAAAAGAAAATATCAAACAAACCCGATCATCGGCGTAAAATTTGTGTCCCGTCTTTTCTCCCCGCCAACAGCATTACAGCGTGTCGTAGCCGAGTCTAAAAAGAACCACTCAAAAAAAAAAAAAGAAAAAGCAAAAGTGATGAAGCGTAGTGATGTTTTGTTGACCCCTGGCGAGGCATCGGCTAATAGTTTGCTATATAGCTCGGTGCTTAACGCGCTCCCGAACGAGGACTAATTTTACGAGGGGCTCCTTTCACGCCTTTGGAAGGAGCGGAAGAGAGCGAGCGGAGTCGAAACAGCGTGCGCCGACCGATCGCAGGTACACACTCGCGTGCCGAGCCTCTGTTGCGGGAGAGCCGTTCGGTCCTCTGTGCTGTACCTCCGCCTCGCTACGTGCGACGCTCAGCGACGCTCGGCTAAAATGGTAGCTCCACCTCGCAGCACACAGACGCACACAAACGAATCCCTCTTCGCGCCTTTTTAAACTGACCGGGGAATCAATCGAGCGAGAACGCTCGCTCGAGGTCAATCCCCGTGGCTCTCGGCAATGAATCTCCCGGGCTGCGGCTTCCGTTGAAAAATAAATTCAAGTAAAACATACGAAACAAGTATATCGTATTTATCCGTCGCGAGAGGCCCGCCGCAAGCTTGCGGCCGGCAGGATTCTTCGATAATTCAGCTCGCACGCACGCGAGCCAATCGAACTCGTGACGCCTCGGCGACCGTTCGAAATAAACAAGAGGAAGGCACCGGCCGGTCATCTCGGTGACTCTCAAGGTTACGGCCGCTGTGTGTACTCCGGAGGGGCGGGCGGCGAGCGCGCGAGCGTCGGACCAGTGTCGTTTCTTCTTGGCACCGTACTTATTCGCCTAATTGCGAATAATACGCTGCGGCTGTCCGGTAAGTGGAGTCACTCGTTATTAGGCCCTTATGCACGCTCCTTTCGCTAGTTGGTGTTTGAAAGAAAAAAAAAATAAAGTTATAATAATAATAATGAAAAGTAATAAAAAAATATGGACAGCGTTCTCCCCGGAGCGCTCTTAGCCGGCTTAGTGTAATATAATTTCAGCTCTGGTCTTTTGCGTCCACGCGAGAATGTGCGCTCGCGCAAAGACCAGGAGAGTCCGGTGTTTGCCGGTGTCGGATTGCCGAGTCGTTGCGATAGTGTGTACGCGTAACGTCGCAAGGGGAGCGACGCGCGCGCGCCTTGCGAAGAAACGAGGCGTGGCGCAAGACGCAGGTACCGAAGGTACACGCACATGCAGGTAGATAGAACGTGTGTAGTAAAGCGTACCGGCGAGGCGACGACGAGACACATCCGTCGTACCGAAGAATATTTATCCCTTGTCAATATCGTCGTGTCTCGAAAAACGCGCCCGAAATGAGGGTTCGATATAATTGAAATCTTAAAATTTTATGTTTGTAGCTGCAGCGGTGGGTTATGGGTGAATAATATTGGGGAGCGGTAATTTCTGCACTGGACAGATGAGTACTGTCGAATGGGTTCTGGATACTTTGTACATGGATAGGACAAAGTTTTTCCATGGGTAAGCACACAGGGTAAAGAGAGGGTTTGTTTTTAATTCGACAATTTTTTTTTGTTATCTTTTTGTACACAGCGCGTTCTTTTTTACCGTGTATGCTTGCACCAGGGATAATTCAGGGAACTTTAATAATTTTGATTCGCTGAAATCTTAATATTTATTTATCAGTGTCTTAACTTAAAAAAAAAATGATTAGCTTCGGGTCGAGGCAACAGTGATTCTTGATCAATGAGCGGGGTCCGCCAGACTCATGTGCACTATTATAGGATCAATCGGTCACTTTTCTTGAGTAATCGATAAAAATTATAGATCGAAATAGCTTGATTGATTAAAATTATCGTTCGAATTGATAAATAGCTTTTGCTGTCGCACTTCCAACCCGGTGGATATAATATCAAATCAACTTCACGTACGCGATTCAATTCATGTGCAAAAAGAAAAAAATACTCCCTCGTCGATTAAAATGCATATCTTGATCCCGCCGGATTTGAAATTGAACAAACAGGCTGATAATTAATGATGAACTTATCAAAGAGATTGCAATATCTAGCACTAAATCGCAGTGTGTATATATATATTTATATCTCTGTAGAATATAAAAAAATGTTGCCGCCGCCGCCGTGTACAAGAACCGGGGAAACATGAAGTTAACCAATAACAGGGACCTGAAGTTCGCTAATAATAGGCACCTGAAGTTGACTAACATTAGGAACGAGAAGTTGGCTAATAACAGGGATATGAAGTCGGTCGATAGTACCGACATAACGGAAGTTACTAATGGAGACGTGAGTGGGAGGTCAATAATAGGGCCGTACACAGGGTCGATCATATGGGCTCGAAGGGGTTCGGTATTAAGGACGTGGGTGGAGGGGGGTCAATAATAGAGGCGAGGGGTCAATAATTGGGACATGAAAGGCGGTTAACAATAAGGACAGAACAGTCACCGATAGAAATAGGGAAATTACCGATAGTGGCATATCTGACGAAATATTGGCTACATTTTTCGATTTCTATTACACGGAGAAATGAGAGCACTGTTAAAAAATTTAGTTTGAAAATTAATGAACAGTATTGGAAGCTTTTTTACATAAACTATTTCTGAAATTTCAATCACATGTGCGTTGCAATTTTACAGTAAAATTAGGATTTTTCATAAAAATGTTTGTAAATTTCAAGCAAAAGATTTGTAATTTTAATATCTGGTACTTTTATTTTACAAGCAAAGTACATTAAGGTTCAATTAA
>JAPYZC010002154.1:0-16617 GCA_030522665.1 Ichneumoninae sp. A BG-2022a
ATATATTATAAGATGTATATATATCAATGGCTTAAATCCAAAAGGACATATTGGCTGTGTATTATCGTGGCCTGTATGTCCTTCCGGCGTTAGATCATCGATATATAGGGGTGCATGTATGTGTGTGATCGAGTCTCCAGAGGGCAGTGAGAGGCAATGATCGTGGCTACCGTGGGTCTGTCAGCGCACCGGCTATCTCGGTCTCCAAATCGTATTATGCTACCATATATAAATTTCTACAGTACAATACGAAAACGTTATAACAAATCGAGAGCGCGCGCGATCTCGTACGGGGCCGCAGCTCATTCCACGCGCGGTGAAAAGTAATTAAGGAATTAATTAAACCGAGGCTTACTCAGCTAAAGTTCGTTCATCGATCAGGCCCCGCGGGCCACATAATACGCGGGATTTGTGTGAGGCTGCGGCAAGAGGAAGGCGGTCACGTTGACTGGGGAACAAAAAAAAATACCTCCGCTACAGATATCATAGGGCGAGCTGTGCTATTGTCAAATCGGTTGAAGGCCCCCCCACGGGGAGAAGTCGCTCGCATTGCGTCAGAATACGAGGAACCAGGCAGGAACCTAACTGGCGTGTATGAGATACGACAAAAAAGAAAACAAGTGGATTCGTAGTTAAAAATTAACTGAGGATATTAAGGAAAGGATCAAAATTTTTTTTATTCTCGAAAATCTCAATTTGCATTTCTGTAAAATTAACGCCGTGATTTGCGAATCCAATAAAAAGATAATTCGCATCGCGTGCGAATAAATACTTCGCATTTATACAAACCCAATATTATCTTCTTCCTCGCACTAATGTGAAAAAGTGCCTTTCTGCGGTCACTTTCCAAAAACGAAAAGCCTAATTTCCGCGAATTTGTTAGAAAAAATTATATAAATAGCAAGAGCGTAGACAGGAAAATCCTGACTAATGTGAATGCCGTATTCGCCTTCGGAATCTTCACACTCGTCAAAAACTCCCTTTCTACACCCTTGCCAAACATAACTATTCAATAGATAGCTAGCATATAAGCGTCACATAAAAAAAAAGTAGATACCTAATTAAAAATTAATCTAGCAAATCGTCGAATCGGTTAACATTCTTTCATAATCCAAAATCCCGAAATTGCCGTTGAGTAAAATAAACATTGCGATGTCCGAACCCAATAAAAAGATCGTTGCAGCCCGGGTGTAAGATCCAGATGCGAACCGAACTTTACCCAAAAGCCATAATGTAAAAAGCCCGAAGTTGGGAGAGCGCGACTAAAAGAAAAGATAAAAACAAAAAAAATTGAAAGTCCGGAGCGAGGGAGTGCTCTTGGGTACGAGAGAGAAGAGGAATGCGGCTCGCGTGCTCCATCCCTGTCGCTACAAATTAGAGTAAAAATCATGAAGGAGGATCGTGGCAAATAACTTACGCAGCGGGGTGCTTCGACCGGTATATATGCCACAAGAGGCTAGGGCTATACTACGAGCAGAAGCAGCGGAGGAGTACAGGGCAGAGAGAGCGAACAATGCCTTATCCTCCGGCTCCTCTCTTCGATCTTTCGGGACGGAGGAGGAACGGGAGCAGGAGCAGCGGCGGCAGCTCGAGGGAGAAGAAGAAGAGCCAGCGCGGCACGTTGCCCGCACTTCTCGGCTAACAATGAGCGACCAGGCTTGAAAGTCCGCGGCCACCGAACGACGCCTCGGCCACCGTATAACTCGACTTATGTGTATATACATCCATTGCCCGCCTGCCTCACTGGATGCGCACTGGTTTGGCTCACTGACTTTGTGCCTTGCTCGTCAGTTCAACATTCTTTTTTATTTCTTATTTTTCACTTTTTCTTCTCCCTCAGATATTCTATACTCGTACCTCTTACCCGAGACTCCGCGCACTTTTTTTCTAGAGTTAGAACTATGTTCGCAGGTCCATGGAAACAGTTTAGACGCCCAACTTGTAATCTCTTATAATCTTAGGTTCTTATTTTCTTTTACTGATTTAGGTAATTTTTTACTGGTTTTAAACGTTTGACTGTGATTTTATTATTTTTTTTCTGAACCGATTTAGGACACTCTTTCAATCGTTTTAACGCTGACTGCGCCAGCTTGGCACAGCTTCGCAGGTGAAACAATTTTTATACAAACGCAATTTTTCTTCCACAATTTTGATCTGGAAATTTTTGGTCGCTAACATTCTCGTCCATCTGATCGTTGAAGGGTCAAGGAAAGTTTGACGATCGAAATTTCATTTTTGGGATTTGATTCAGTGAATTTATTATTTTTAATTGATTAAGTACAAAGTATTTACATACATTAATTTTGTCCCCAGAAGCTTTTAAGTTAGCATGCGGATATGACTCGAATGTTTTTTATATACCTTAAATCTCGAGGTACAAATATCGCAGGGTCGATGGAGTGACACTCCATGCATACAATATCTTAAAGAAACAATGTTCCTTATAACAATCCAGTCCAGGCGTTAAGACGTTTCCAGGGTGTAACAAATTAAAAACTAAATTTTTTCGAAAGTGACTCTTTTGGCATGTCTTCGTGCAGAAAGATGTGGGTAAGTTAAGAAAAATTATACCGTGCATTCAAAGGCAGGTATGCTCGACTCTTTAATATATGGGAACGGTATGCGATGGTGCGATATTTTCTCCGCACAACGAATTTCGTGCGGTTTCGGGAACACGCACCCGAGCTAGTTACGCTTTTGTTTCTCGTTCTTAGTAATTAAAAAAAAAATCGGTGTGTGTATACAATACAATGGAATCGGCAGAGCGACGAAGAAGCGAATTAGGTGGATCGTCCCGTCAAGATTCATCTCTGCCTCTGTATGGAAACGACCACGCGATCTTAACGGACTCCAGTTGTTTCGCGTGATCCTGCACTAGTGAAAGACTGAAACTTAAAAAAAAAAACAAAACAACAAAGAAGAGAACGAAGGTTTGATATACCTTCGCGAGAATTGATGTGGGAATATTCTTTAGAAAAAAATAAATAAATAAAACAGAAAAAAAAAATTCTCGACTACTCTCTTCTTCCTCGTCAACTCCTTTGGTCTGATTGATAGAAAAAAATTTTGAGAACTCGTTTATAGTTTGCATCCGTTCTCCGTCCAACTTTTAATACACATCGGCATTCCGGCATTTCTTACGGCCAGTATTCGTAACCGAGTCACGAGATGAGAAGAGATATTCGAGCTTCGAGTCTCGAGAGGGAGAATCGATCCGTGCATGTGTATTGGAGAGAAACAGCCTGAGCCGACTCCCGTATGCGTATCCTTGTGATCCATTCACGTGATCTTTCGAAATCTAGACCGGAGCCCAAAAACCACCGTGAGAGGAATCGTCGGCGGTGACTAATATCCTCACGAATGGTAGCACTTGTGATTTTGGCATCCAGCGATGGGAATTATTATTATATTTTCTTTGCAAAAGTTCGTGGGACGTGTATCACTCGATTTTGATCTTGTCGGATGTTATAAAGATTTGGAAGTCAGCGACGCGATCTGCAGATCTTATATACATATGTAATATAAAAAAGTCTCGCCGACGTCGCCGCCATTTACAGGAATCGCAGCGGTCAGCTTCACCATGCGGATTCCTTTCTATGAAGGTGACCCTTTTCGCCCCACCGTAACGGACAACGGATCACCTTCGTTGTACTAAAGAGCCTCTCCCCGCGCGTTGAAGCGGAACACCAACTCCCCCCCCCCCCCCCCCCCCCCAAAAACCGAAGCTGAGATATTCTAAAGGTCGAATTTTAAGATGCTACTTTGAACTTAAGATCGCTCTTGAGATCGAAGTGTGGCGTGAACTTCTTTGCGTGCTTAAGATCTATGTTAACTTCGACCTTAAGATCGAATTTGAGTTCGGACTTAAGACCGAATTTGAGTTCGGACTTAAGACCGAATTTAAGATAGAACTTCAGCACGAAGTTCGAATACAGGTTATTCGAATGAATAATTTTGCGTATTTCGTCCGATGAACAAATGGCCGTCCTAGCCGCCTGCAGTCGGACGAATACGAAAAAAGTATTCATCCGACCAACGGAAATGAGACCGAATTGCAAGAAATACAAGTTAGTCGGATGAATAATTTTTCCATATTCATCCGATGGTGAAATGACCGCCGTAGCCATCGTAGTCGGACCAATGGAAATGGGGCGAAAAATTTGGCGCTGCTGAAATTACGTGAAATATAAGTTAGTCGGACGAATTATATTTCCATAGTCGTCCGTAGGTCGGATGAATAATTTTTTCATATTCGTCCTTAGTCGGACGTTTAGCCACTTCGAAAGAGTTAAGGTAGATCTTAAGCCCGCAATGAAGTTTGGGCCGAGCTTCGATCTTAAATTCGATCTGAAGTGTCTCTCAAACGCCTTAAAATCCAACCCTAAGTTCCCCCCCCCCCCCCCCGCACTAATTTTTAGACAAGTTCTCTTCGGACCCCCTGCTTCATGCGAGGTCGCGGCCACATCAACTTCTAATATATATATATATATATATCCGATCTAGGGTAGTGTAATAGAAGATGATCTGGGCGGAAAGATCACGCACGGTGCGGAATTAACAGTGCTATAATACTAGCATATCTAAATCGGGTAACTAAAAAAAAGAAAGAAGAAAAAAATAATAATATTGCCAGTCACGATCGAATCAACAATCGTACTATAATCGAGCACCAAGGCAGTTGTTTCTTGTTTTTCTCGGGCAGATTCGTGGGTCCGATCGGCGTGGTCTCTATAGTACGAATTCCTCGCGGTCGAAAATCGGAGGGTCGAAATTCGTTACACTCGTACGGGATACCCGGGAACAAAAACCTCGGAAAAAACCGTGTGTGTGCGTCTGTACATAATAGATGTACGCTCTCATCACAGAAAATTTCGTATAAACAATACACAGTAAAAACATAATTTCGTAAAATCGGAATACGAAGTTTCATAAAAAGTTATTTTGTTATGTAACAAATTCATTTGTTCAGGTCTGAATATACAATTTTTGTCTGCAAAACTAACGCCGGATGATTTGATCGAAAAATTAATAAATAAAAAATTCCGAACTTTTGTGGACAATAAGTTATAAAAAGCACAACCTTTTTTTACTGTGCAGAGTCGCTGGCAAATAACACACGCACTCCCACGTGTGACCGTTTCCCTATTTTCGCCGCGACTATTAATATTTCGTCCAAAAACAAATTAGGTTTTCGTAGGCTATACACAGATGCATGAAAACCTACTTTCGCCCGAAAAATTAATAGTCGCAGCGAAAATAGGAAAACCGATGAGTTACCGACTGAGTCCGTATCACATGGTCTTAAGCCAAAAAAGCTACTCGTTATTAAAAAAAAAAACAAAACAAAACAAAACAAAACAAAAAAAAAAAACAAACGGCTTCACGGTTTACCTGTCGACAAAGTTGCCTCAAAACGATCCACCGTTACACAATAGAACAGACCGTAGAGAATAAATAATAGTATCGTCTCGAATTTGCCTCTACCCAATGAAGAAGGCTGTATGATGCTGGTTTCGCGTATCCCCGGGTACGATGACGACGACGCACCGGAGAAAGAGCCCGAGCCATTAATAATTGTTACGGAACATAAAGGCGCGCGCGAGAAGGGAGAAAGGTGGAAAAAAAGAAACAAAACAAAAAGAAGCAACAAGAGCTGCTCCGGAGAAGCGGTAACAAGCCTGACCGATTCGCCGCCGTTTCTGCGCCGATCGCCGGTAGTTGTTACGCCTAGGTAGAGAGAGGAAACAAAAAAGGAAACAGTAAAAAAAATAATATAAAAAAATAAGATAAAATGAAAAAAAAAGGTAGAGGTGAAGTCCGGAGGTAATATGTTGTTGCTGCTGGTATAGTAGCGGTGTCGATGATGCCGCGCGCGCCGGCTCTCGGCCCACCCCCGCTGCGTACCTAATAAACCCAACTTGCCGTTCGGATAATGAGAACCGGGTGACTCCACAAAAGTCTTGTGCCCCGCGAGGGAGACCTTCGTCAGAAGCCTCCGGAGAGCAATGGGCCTTGTTATAATATGGCCACTACCTCCTTACGCTCTTCCTCCTCTCCTCCGCCTCGGTTTTCAGCCTCCTCCGCTACACCGGACGGACGGACGAGAGGCCGAATCGAGGAGTATAATGCTCGAGAGACGGAAACCCCCCGCTCATCGATACGCGGCGTCTATGATGGGCCAGCCGCTTGGTAGCGAGCTTCGATCGGTTCTGCTCAACGGATCACGGATATTAATCTCGCGATGGAAACGAGATAGATCGCCACTGGCGATCCTCGCGGAGGATATTCGATCGAGGCTTTTCGCGTACACGAGCAGCCGAGATTTGACATCATTTGCACGACGAAAATAATGAACCGAAAAAGAAATAATTCCTTCAGCATTAATTATATTAGTGAACCCAACTTGTGAAACCCTCTCGATAAAACTTTAAAATACGAATTTACGCATTTTTAATTGCTACACATGTGTATTAATTACTTGATTACTTCAGGGTAATTTTTGACCAAATTGGTTACAAATTACATACAAATTATTCAGTCAATGAATGAATTAACATAATAAATAATTCATCAAGATCCGCGGTGAAAAATTTAATAGCACGAATCGCAAACCTACCCGCTCGTCCGAACGACTCAAAGTGTCGTTTAGATTGAAAATCTCCTCCTCGATTGTCTCCGTGGTTAATCCTTTCGAGTGTGCGGAGATACGATTTTCTTGGAATGAGGCGGCTGAGATCTATGAACGAGAGTCTCACACGAGACCGCTCGAGCCTGCCTCTTTGTGGGTGCGCGTTCGATTCCCTATTCTCGGCCGGTGAGGTGTTCGGTGTCCGGTTTGTAAATTCAGTCCCTCGTTATACCACCGGTAGGCAGTCACAGAGATAGATACAACTTATACACCACGCGCACCTCTCAGTTGTGTATCCTATATACACACCGCCTAATTCGTGACCGTGTATAATTAGGAACGACTGCCAGGCGTCCTCTCTTTTTCCAGAGATACGTGTACGTAACTGCGTTTATATACTTTACACGGTATAGTAGAACCTCGATTATCCGAACCCGTCGGGACCGGCTCTAGATCGGATTATCAAAAATTTGGATAATCGATAAACATCGAAGCATTTTTTTACGTGATTATACCACGCACATAAATGACACATATATAAATTAAATAACGGTATATTGTAGTAGTAAGTGTGTATTTATTGGCAATACGTACGATGCATTGGCGACCGTTACTGATTTTAAACACTCATACATTTATACATTTATTATTGCATCCACATATTGTCAACGGCGCCACATATAGTCCTTCAGCCCTAACAATATATATTAAACACCAAAACATATGTTCAAATATTTCCAACATCAAAGTCTTATTTCAAGGATTCTGTGAATCCTTACGGCATTATAAGATGTACATAAATAAGACATAGAAATAAAATAACATAATATATAAGTATATATTAATAATCTTTAAAACATACTTTCAACAATATTCGACAATTAAAGTCTTATTTCAAGGTTTCTGCGAAATAAAGTCGTCAATATTTTAATTACCAAACGCGAGCAACGTGCTTTTAGGCAGTGAAATCTCGAAGCCGCTTTAGGATTAACTAAATTAAAGCGATTGAAACGATTTAGTATTAAAATTAAACTCTGATGCGCGCTGTTCGACTCTGCTGGTTTGGGCTGGTTGAAACTGCTCGGGAAAAGTGCGAACGGATTAGCGTTGTAAAAAGAAAATCTTGCCACGGCGAGTAACAATGTAAGATTTCGCCGTAAGGTTCGGACAATCGAGGTTCTACTGTACAATACATCAAAAGAAGAGAGAATTTCCCTAGTCGTCCGGCTTTTACATATCGGCTGCGCTTTGTGCTTGTTTACGAGAATATACGTGTGTGTATGTGTGTCATATAACGTGTGTGTATGTCTTCATATAAAGAGACATAGATATATCTATGTCTATATGTGTATATACATATCCATGTCTTTTTTCTCTGGCGCTCTTTGGACAGGCCACGACGGCGCGCGATCGTAAGATTGACGATAATTCGAAATCGGCTCCGGTCGTTAGCGCGATACCGACTCGGCGTTGACGCCCCGAACGCTCGGGCGTCTCTCGATTCTAACACGAATCGCTCGAGGAACCGAGGAAACGGAATATATACGAGAATTTCGTGACGAGATTCTAACTGTCGATCTTCGCGAGGTTTTACACACGAACCCAAATTTAGGATTGTGCAATTTTACTGTATTAAAAAAATGTATCGATAATAATAATAATAATGATAATGTGGTGCGATTTCTTTTGCGCCTGTTCTACGTTTCGGAAGAGCCGAGATGTTTCTAACGTTTTTTTTTGTCACCGTCGGCTGCGTGATTTACCGCAAAAAAAAAAATTCACGCTGGAACGAACGATATTTCATAGCTTTATCTTCATGTCTTATTTTTCTTTATCCTCGTCGAACTTCTTTTTTTGTTCTGACGTATGACTAAGAAGTGCTCGATAAGTTGATCGATTGTCGTAAAAATCACCGTTCCACATCGGCTTACAAGATCCGTCCAATTACTATTTTGTCACGAGTCCTCGGTCACGAGATCAAGACGGAATCGTGGGACTCGGTAGTCTCGTCACGAACGCGATCGCGAATGAACCTCGCGCGCGCGGCCCTTGTATGACGGCGATCAGTCAGCCTCTGTATTATACACCGAAAGCGGGGATTTTTCGGTGCTTGACGTTGCCCCCTCCCCTCACTGCTCCGTGCAGAGCGCGAGCCCCAACACGCTTTTCTCTCCGCGTATCACTTCCACCTTATACTCGCACGACACCGAATGAACGATCGTTCTTATTTGCATTCTCCGTGTTGAGAATTCCGCGTTTGCATTATCGGTATCCGAATCGCAAACGGAAAACCCCACTCGTAATACCATTTTACACTTTCCAGCAGCCCAGCAAACCACAAAAAACTCGCGAAATTTACATGAAACACAATAAATATGTCTATGTATAATAATTATATCTACATGTACACACATGTATAAATTAAAGAATTAAGGGATTGAGATTTTATGAAGGTACAACCAGAAATGCCCAAAATTTATAGCATTAAGCAAGTTACTAGAAAAAAAGAGATTGTACATACCTCAAGTAGTATCTATAAATTATTTCAGAATTTTCTCGGTATACTACCGTCCAACCCGAATCTCTATGCGAGTGAACAAACTCAATTTACGCAAGTTAGCGCTACCATGACCTTTTCTCAAAAATTTCAAAATCGCGTAAAATCTCGAAGCGAGCCTCAATTTTAATGAAAATTGCATCGAGGGAAGAGACATGACCACTCTACTAGTGTACCAAATTTCAACTGGCTATCTCGAACCGTTTCCGAGTTATAGTCGGAAACGGTTCGGACTCACACACACACGTCCGGACGCCAGCTAAAAACACATTTCTCGACGTTTCGGACTATTTTAAGTACTCTCTGACACTAAAGTCTCGAAACATTTTTTTTTCACGAAAACAAAGCTTCCTCTATGAAGAAGAAAAAAATAAATATATACACTTGAGCAGTCACAATAAATATTATTATATATTATATATGATAATATATAATAACAAAAAAACGTCCATAAAAACGGTTTAAATAAAATAAACAAAAAACAAGTATCGCATCAGCGCGACGATATACAACGGCGAAGATCCGCGAAGCCATTTCGCTAATTGCGACACGATGACTAAACTCGATAGGCTAATTGCGATCGTGGCAAATATTCGTCGGTCAGAATTCTTTAATTATTTCATCTCGGCAGAAAGAGATTTCGCGAGGACGAAGACTCGTGTCGGCGCGAGGCTCGACGCTCTGCGTCGTACACTTTGCGGCGCTGCAAGCCGAAGCCTAATCGAGCGGAGGAGCTCGTTGTCCGTTAAATAAAAGTCGAAAAACAAAAAGGTGTTCCTCGAGTTCGCTCTCGATGGCTCCGGCGAGAGCGAGGTGAGAGACAGAAGGAGAAAAGAGAACGGAGGCGTGTAACACTCGCGTTCCAGGCTATTAACGCTTTATTTGGACGGGGAACAATAAAGATCGATCTATCGCCTAAAGCGAGTCCGTGTACGTGTGTGCGTGTATCTCGTCTCGACGCGCGTCGGCGACCCTGTATAAAAAAAGATCCGCTGGCAAAGTTGGACAAAGTTATCTCAGTCCGATCGATAGTCAATGGCATCTATCTGCACCCCCCCCCCTCCCCCCACTCCTCTGGACGAAGAGTTGACTCGATAAAGAGAAATGAAGAAAAAAAGAATGAAGGTTCTCGGTCCACTGATAGAGAAATAGAAGCTCGAAGAAAACTACCTTTACGGGACAAAATTGTGTACGACTCTGAATAATCTCGTGTCGCCGGAAATAGCGGCTGCCGTTGGATTCCCTCGAGGGGGAGAGAGGGGGAGGTGGAGGGGGAAGGTACGAGAGAAAAAGAAGAAATAAAAAATAAATAAAATTGGGAAGGCAGTGAAAACGGTATGTTAACGGAATTCCAACTAGACTATAATCGGTAGAGTAGCCATTAGTCCAGTGGCGAAAGGCCCGGTCAGAGGAGTAACGATAATAATTGGTCGTAAATTCATCAGAACAAGCGCGGGCTAGAGAGCTCAGCGCGGATAGTTAGAGACACGACAGGTTATGCACTTCAAGTTGACGGCGAGATAGGTGCTTCGACGCTCTCTACGCCATTATTTTTTATTTTATTTATCTACTCGATATAACGAGCCGCGTTACGGACTTCGTACTTCGCTTTAACGTTCGCGACGATCAACGAGCTGAGCTCGGCGAGCCCCATCGCACTTCGTAAATTGAAAAGATAATTACGTCTTAATTAGTTTGTTAGTAATACGACTGTTCCGTTGTCACGCCCCGCTTGTGTTTTTTATTTATTCTCGCGAACGAGTGGATAAGTTAGCAGTTCAATGCGCGGACACGTCTCAGTTATCGGAAATGTCTATGCAGATTTCATTCATTACGAATTTAAGCAATAAATTAGGTAGCTTATCTTTAGTATTGTTTCGCGTAAATACAAAATTTCATTGATTTAATTAATAATGACAAAGAATTTTTTTAGTTGATATGAACTAATTGAGTTCGTACATCATATTGTGTATAATATACTTTGAAGTTTTTAAGAGTGGTAGTCTTACTGGGGACCCACTACAAAAAATAACACAGCCGTTGCTCTACTGCATGTTGGTGTGGAAATGAGCATCATTCAAAAAGATGCAAAGTAACTTACACATTGGTTTCTCTATGAAAAAATGCCTTGACCGACTTCAATCGCAACGCTAATATCAACGTTAATGCTAACAGTATTGGATTATAACGTAATCGACCATGAAACTTGGACATTGTCGATAATCTCCATTGATATAGTGAGCGGAAAAATGGTTACAGCTAAGGGGTTCACGGAAATACAATAAAGTGTTACTTGTTGCATATACGAGACTCACCAGTTTCTATACCGCAATGTTTGCGAATATTACAACTTGTGAGTCCTCTCGTACTTTAAGTCTTTGTGCTTGAGATTAATACCGAAGACTTCTCGGTTCACGGCTTTCTTGGTATCAGCATCGAAATTCTCGATTTCCCTTTTATACATTTATATTGAAATAACGAACGTACTAAGCCAAATAAAGGGAACGGACTATAACACCCCAATTAACGTATAGTCTTGAGTTCACGTAGATGCTTTTCGCTGAAATAGCCTGTAACGACGCACCCCTATCTGGTGTTTAATCATTTTGCAACTAGCAGCAGACTGTTTCTTCCCGGGTGTCCGGGCGAACGGATATAGCACGGCTAAAATAGCAAGGACTTATCTTGTGTACTTATACACAGAAAATATATGTTTCTGATGCGCGTCACGCGAGACTGTACGGATAAAGCTTTATAACAATTTGAAGAAAATTTCGTGCAATCATCGGTACAGCACGTTGTGACTTATTGATTGGCCTTGCCTGAGATACTAGGGCGCAATTTCGCCAAAACTCATACTATTCCTTACTTGCATAAGGTTACGGTACATGAGGATGTTAAAAACAAATTTGCTCGCGACACCACAGAGCAACGAATACTACAGAAAAACATGATACAGTAGCAACTGTAGTCTGCTCCGTCGCTCACAGGTAAACGAGCGCTCATAAGCACATGAGCGCTCACGAGCAGATGAGCGCTCAAAGCGAATGGGCGCTCGTTCTGTGGCTTCAGCACGCTCGAGCCATGGATGTACTGCTCGAGCGTGTCGATCTCGCTCCTGCACATCCTCACCGAGCTCCATCGCACTTCGCAAATTGAAAGATTATTACATCTAAATTAGTTTTTTTAGTAATACGACGATTGTTTCGTCGTCACGCCCCGCTTGTTCTTTCTAGGGGAGACCGGGGGAAAATGGCACAGTGGGGCAAAACGGGACAGTGAGGGCAAAAGTCAATTTTCCAACAAACTTTGGATGCCCCATTTTGTCTCAACGATACTTTACCCCACGTACCACCATCGTCACCATCCAAAAGTTATTGGAGAATTGCGTTTTGTCTCATTATCCCGTTTTGCCCCGGTGTGCCATTTTACCCCGCCCGCCCCTATTCTCGCGAATGAGTTGGTGAGGTAAACGATATCAATGCTCGAACCCGTCCCGGTCATCGGACACTCCTATGGAGATTTGATTCATCACGAATCTAAGTATTAGAAATCCAATTTAACGCTTGTAATCGTATCTACTAATGTTGTTTGATGCACAGAAAATAATTATACAAGGTTTGAGCCTAAATTATTTTCTATTGTTGCGTTTTGTTAAAGGACCGTCGTACAGTGCCCAGAAATTGGTAAAAGCGTTATTACATACACGACCCAATAATTGGAGAGTTCGAAGAAGTTAGGTTAGCCGGTTTTCAACCTAGCTTATCTTCAGTATTGTTTCGGGTAAATATAAAATTTAAATGTTAATTAATTATTTGATTCATAAATGGCACAGAAATCCTTTTAGTTAATGTGAACTAGTCGAGTTCGTACATCAGAATTCTCAAAATACATGATGGTCCGTAACATTGGGACATACAGTGTCCGAACATAGAGACGTGCTGAAAAACCGCGTCCTAAAAATGGTATATTTGGACTCTTCCTTATTTTCTTCCGAAAATAATTTTTAGAAACATTACAACGGGCGCTTCCGCAGGCTGCTTGAAGCGCCGGACGAAAAAATATTCCACCAACCTTTGTCCCTGTTCTTACTCGCGATGGAAGACGGGGAACGTTCTTTGCACGAGTTTCGCTTGTGCGACCCTCGTCGGTAGCTCGAACTTCCGATGAAAATCGAAGAACTGTGTTTACATCGATGTTTGGACGAAAACGAATTTGGCACGTCGATCCTCGCCGAAGTGATCTTTCAACCTCACACACACGTCCCGCACACTTGTCACCGTAAGCTTCTCACTTCCGCACGTTCGTAAACAAAGGCGAGCCGTGCGCCACGAGGCTCGCAAACATCGAGTGCAAACCCGTAAGACTTCCAGCGAAATAAATGCAAATGAATATCACCGTCCGTATTCCGTGTCCTCCGAAGGAGCTCTGCTCGATTATACGAGTCACCGAACGCGCGACGTCGTTGATGCGAGACGATTCAGCGAAAGAGCACGATCGACGAGTCGGATCGTTCACGCTTCGCCATTACTGGACAGCTGAGTGATGGGTCGCGCTCACGCTGCGGGCGGTTGCGCGCGCAACCCCTAACAAGCGACCGGCAAATTGATTACTCTGCCTTCTAGATCAAGCGACGCGCTGCGTGTTTCGCCATCGCTCGGCCATTGTTTCTCCGCTGAATCACGAACCTGTGCGAATCGCGTGCATCGTGTGAACCTGTGGACGAAGCGACGCCATATTGACGAGGATAGACGAAACTGTACAGACTGAATAATTCGCACCGAGCTCGTCCCGTCGGAAGTTTCGCTGTGTGTGCTTTCGGTATTTCTTATTTCGTGATCTTGTGGCAGGTTAGGCAAGGTAACAATACCGATGCACGGTCACGTTCCACGCGTCGGAAACTCCTCTCCTCTGCAGATTTCAGTTCTTCCGAATTTAGGTATTAGAAATCCAATTTGACAACTAAATGCGCGATCCAACAATCGGAGAGTTCATCTTCAGTGTCGTTTCGCGTACACGTCGTTTCATTGATTTAATTACATTACAATTAACAAAACATCGGCACGTACAGTGTGCGAATATAGAGACGTGCCGAAAAACCGTGTCCGAAGCCTGGTACATTTGCACTCTCTTATTACTTTCTTCCGTAATTCCAAAAAGATTTATCTTTTCGTAATTAATAGATGTATTTTGGAAAATAGAAATTATCCGCTTGACGTTGGTTTCAGTTATTTTCACTAAAAACTTGTTCTTGACTAATTCTAACTGCTTTAATCTGGGAATGCTCTTAGCCATCCGAGAATTTGTTAACTTTACCTTACCATTGTTTCCGATTTTGTGGGAAGTGAATTATCGAGGCACGAGCTTCAAGGATCGCTCCGGCAATGAACCAAAGGTGAATTCGCACGCCGAAGCATCGACGGACAACCTGTACGAAGGGTACCTTACTTTTCTTACTCTCCGCAGATTAAAAAGGCTGCACGAGTATTATCGTTGAAAACACTTATATTATACAGAATCTAAGCGCACGGATTTTTCCGCAACAGGAGGATTTTAAGAGGATTCGTTAGAGATAATATAACAAATCGACCGAGCGGTCATCGATTGGTAGTTGTTCGGTGAATCATTATAATAATTTTTTGTTTAATTCTCACACTCATCAAGCAATGTCCCTTTGTCCCATTCGCTCCGCCTGCCCGAGCGAAGTCGCTTAGCGGCGACAAACCGCGGAGCTCCGATAATTGATCGTAAATACGAGCATAAATATACACACATAAGGCGCGTTGGGGCGCGTACAGGACAGGTACGCCGGGGAACAAGCCGAGTGTATGCATGTCTCTCAAGTCGCTCCTATAAACATGCTAATGGCGGTTCCCGATAATAAGTTAGTGGTGCGATAGCGCCCGTTGCGTTTGCGTCCCTCCCCAGCGAAGCTGAGTCCGCGAGCGAGGGAGTGTGCGAGACGGAAAAGAAACGAGGGGCAGGGCAACCGAGAGCCACGCAAGGGCCCCGTTCGCCCGACGCTGAGCCCGTTTCCACGTAATTATGCGTGTGTATTAACGGTAAAATTATAATAAAAACTGCCTCAACTGCGGTTGTTTCTTCGACTACTTTCTTTTTATCGTACTTGCTCTCAATTTTCTCTTAAACAGCCCATTAAATTTCATCACATTTTTAACCGTAAATAGTATTTTTTTATAGCTATACGCCAATCCTATTGTTTTTTTTTTCTTCCAATCCTAGTGCCGACAATTCGTGCTTGATTTGCCCGTCCAGCAAACAGAAGCGAAACAGGAAAGAAAAGAAAAATAAAATAGAGTATTATGTGCAGTCTCGTTATAGGCAAAGATATGTCACTGTAGCGCAGTCCGAAACAATAGAGTAAATTGTTTGTACAGTTTTTTCAGTGAAAACCCGTTGCAGTATTTAAAAAATAACCAAAAATAACTAAATTGGCCAATGAAATTTCGAGAGTGAAAGTAATAGGCGGGCAAATAAGTGCGAGCGTGCATGTATCGAAGAGAGTCAACCGAAGAAAAATCGAGCGCAAGCCGACAGTGTTTCGAGGGCGAGTAAAGGCGTGCCACGAGCGATACAAGTAACCGAACCGAGGGTACGAGAGAGGGAAGGAGAATCGGCGAGTGTGAGAAGCGCGGCGGAGAGAGGCAAGGGAGGAGAGAAGGGTTAGTAGCTCTTGTAACGCTATCGACCCTGTCGCTGTACATCACCTCGACACCATCCTAGTCGGCTCATTTCAGCGGCAGCGGCGGCAGGAGGAGAACGAGGCAGCGAGCAGGAGCAGGAGCGGCGCACACACCAGCGTCCGGCGCGATCGGAGAGCTCCGGTGGCGTAGTAGGAGTAGCTACCCGCGCCATTACTTCGGACGCCTCTCGCTCCTGCCACTTTGTGTGTACACGGGAGTACGCGAGGCGACGAGCAGGGAATGAGAGACGAGGACGAGAATTTTTTTATTCATAAAAAGATAAACAAAACATTTTTTTTTTAAGAACGAGGTTAAATAAAGGGAAAAAGTGAGATGGATATTGACAGAAGTGGGAGAGTCGGTTATGATATAAACACAAATGTAAATATAGAGCGTGACAATCTTTCAAGAGCTTCAACCAATGGGCAATGTAGAAAAACGTATAAAAACACAAGTATAAGCCCGGAAAACATTAAATTAAGTATAAATCTTATACTTGCACATGTACATGATGACAGTCATAAAACAAAAAATACAGCAATAAGTTTAATACACTAAGGAAAAAATTAATTAATAAATCGACCCGAATATGGTGAAAAGCCTGGGCTGAAGCACTCCGGTCGATTTCCCATTATAAATATAAATATAAATATAAATATAAATATAAATATAAATATAAATATAAATATAAATATAAATATAAATATAAATATAAATATAAATATAAA
>JAPYZC010002155.1:0-15710 GCA_030522665.1 Ichneumoninae sp. A BG-2022a
CAGAAAAATAAACGAATGATTTTCATTAAAAAAAAGTTTTGTTGCCGGGTAATTTGTTAACCAATTAATTTTTTGATGAATTTGTTAATAACATTTTGCGATTATTATTATGCGAAATTAATCTTCTCAGTACCTTTAGTATACATGATTTTTTTCAGATTTTCCTCTTATTGTTGTCGAACTTATGCGAAGTCAGCGTGCAGCGAGACTCCCTCCTTAAGGGGGGAGGCTAGATGTTGCAGATAATTAAATTCGTTGAAAAATATAAAAATCTTTTATGCGAGATCGAAAAATGAGTTACTTTGATGTTTAGATCGATAGAGTTTTAATAATTGTTGCTGTTGAATAAGATAATATTCAAATACTTTGATTAATATTGTTGTCAATAAATTCTGATTATTTTGTATGGTACAATGTGAAAGATCGATGCGATGAGATGGAGGTATTATTTTTGGGATTGTAGCAAATATTATTCGGGATTCTCGGGGAACGATACGATAGGTTTGGCCGCCCCTTCGACCTCGGGCTTCGTAGTTCGGTTTGATCGGAGTACCGCGCCCGGACTCGGGTACGGCCGCATCTGATACAATGGTCCGGAAGCCGTTGTATCCGCTCCGGTTTTCGCCTCGTTGTGCCTCGCCAGACCGTCCGACCATTTGCCTCTGTAAAATTTCATTGAGATCATTCATTCGAGTATCGGTAGCGATAAAGATTATGATAACTGTGGAGCCTGCGTATACCGTGGAATATCACTGTAAGACGCTGGATCCATGGGATCCAAGGTTCTATCTTTCTTGTCCTTGACCAGTTCCGATCTCGGCGCTCGCCTGACCTCCGGCACTTTGAATCTTTCGCGAACGACGAGCTTTTGCTCTTTTTTGGATTCAACCTCATCCACCTGAAATAATCATCAGGTTGAATGAGATAAAAAAACGGTATAGAGACATTATTAGTATCATTAGTATAATAATTCACGACTTTCACTACGATAATAAAAAGTGTACATTATTTTCGTACCAATTATTACCCAACAATTATAATTCTTCTTATGTAGCGAAAATCAAGAAAGCGTGGGATTGGCTGATGCCCGATACAAATTAAAAATCGCCCACGTCGTGGCTGAAGACGGTGGTGAGAGGTAAGCCGGAAAGTGGAGAAACTAGTAGGCATTTAACCCTTTATAAGTCACACCGCCCGAAACTGTATCGAAACGGGACTAACGGAGACGGAGTGGGGGCCACGCGTTGCTATGGTAGCGCCTAAGATTGGGCCTAGAGGCGTGATTTATAAAGGCTTAACAGGAATTGGAAAGAGGGTTTTGTGATAGATGCAGAGTAAAAGAATGGAAATGTGGAATGATTATTGGAATCGAGAGAGATATTGTAAAGAATGTGGAGTGTTGGAATTTGAGTGGTGAGAAGTTTTGGAAAGATGGGCTACAGAAACGCTATAGGCAATGAGATGGAATGTGGTATGTGACCAAAGATATGGCGTACGTGATAAGTTTAAGCAGAATTTAACTGGATGTAATAGGTGATAAGGTTGCTCTAAGGTTGCCAAAAGAAGTTGCTCTTGGATGTAGATACTAGATCTAGTTACAAAGAGAAAATATGTAGGGGAGAGTGGGGCAAAATGGGGCAACGGGGCAAAACGGGTTTTTTGGTAAAAACAAAATTTTTCAATCATTTTTGGATTGTCCAAGGTGGAAAAACTGGGCAGAAAAGCCTGATTTATCCGATAGGGCGAATTCGGGCATCCAAAAATTATTGGAAAATGACGTTTTGCCCAAAAACCCAGTTTTGCCCCGTTGCCCCATTTTGCCCCGCTCTACCCTACAGGGGGGAGCCATGTAAAAACCCTTACTGAAAATAAATACTATGATTAATCTTATTACTATTAGCTAGTTATGGGAAATTTTGTACAGTAGATTATACTAAACATAAAGCTGTATTCTTACTTCCATAGTTTCTTGATCGCTGCCGCTCTCATCGCTGGACATATTGTCGTCCTGATCGGCGGCTTTCAAGTGCAATTCTTCCCGCAACTGTGAGGCTGGCTGGGATATCTGGCACTTGGGATGCGCTGGAGGCAGCCAAGAGACCAAGTCCGATGCCCAGTCCCAGTAGTAGTGCTGACCGCTGAGTAACATCATTAACTTTATTAACAATTAACTAATTCAATTTTTCAAGAGACGATACAACGCATCAATTGCGCTATTGTGTGTGTTCCTTACGAGCCCGGATCATACACCGCCTTCCATGTTTCCGGCAGTGGATATCTCTGAATCAGACGCATCTGCTGCTTGAGGTATTTGTCCGAAGGTTGCAAGTGTCCCACACCCCACAGATCTTTACATTTCTTGTTACACTCGTGATAGATATTATATTTGTTCGGACAGCCGCTGTATCCCTGTGAAGACAAAAAAAAAAAATACTAGCGTCGTTAGATTTTATTGTTGGAGCAGCCAAACAATTCTTGAAAACAACCGTTTACCATGAACTTCTGCGACAAATCGATTTGATTAATGTCATCCTTAGTATTGTCATAATCCTCGGCGATGACTTCCTCGTGAACTTTTTTCTTCGGTTCCTTCTTCGACAGTTCTGTTTAACGCACAGAGATATTCGTGATAGTGCGTCAATACTTAATGCGTCGTGAATGTTTATATTCGATTCAAATCGTGTGTTAAGTTGGGTTATACGTTACCAGTTTTATCCGATCCGGTTACGAGGCCCCTCTTCGCGAGACGCGCGGCTAACGCTGCGGGAAGCGGCATTTTTGTTCTCGAATAAAATACTTTTTAATCCCGGGGTTATCAATTTTTTAATATTTATGAAAAACAATAATATACTTCGAGCGAATTCATTTATGCTGCTTGCATCACTGTCAATGTGGTAACTCTACCGGTAAGAATAGCGCCCGACAAAATTAACCCACAAAGTGCTCTTGCAGTTGACGCTTTTCATCCATCCGGGAAAATGTTTACGTTAAATGACGGTGCGATTTTATTGGTCCCTTCTGTCAGATAGTAGCATCGCTGACGGAATGAACCAATCAAATCGGTCCGTCATTGCAACATAATCATTTCCACAGCTGGATGGAAAGCCCCAAGTGTTGAAACTCTCCCATGGTTGCGATGACCACTTCGGAGTGTAAACTGCTTTAAAACAGACTTTATAACCTCGAAGCTGCTCGAATCGGCGAAGAAATTATAGCTGATATTGACAACGAGCCGGAGAAAATAATTTAAAGATCATGAATACCCTTTCACATCGGGACTCAAGTGATAGTTCTGAATCAAGGTTCGTTCAAAATTGCATTTCTCAATATTTGAAAGACTACATTTCATTGTCGCAAATCGATCAACAGTGCCGTGATGTCATCGACGTTCGTAGGTTATGTTTTTGTTTCGAAAAACGATTTTTTTGTAATGAATTTTACGATGAAAAATCACTTTATCCGTCAGATATTTGCTGCACATGTGTTCTAATAATAAAAAGGGGTAATTAATTCGCGGCACTGAATTTTACAATAAAATAGTTACAATTAAATAATAATAAGAGAAGCGCTTAGTCACAGGCATGTCTCATGTGAAGTGTTATTAACTTTTGGGAATCGTAACTTAAATTTTCTTTACTTTTTCAACTTTTATACTTTGCTATTTTGGAGCTCTAATATTTAAGATTTATTAGACATTATATACAAAATCGATAGATATATTTTTATGTGATCTTATATAAAAGCAGATCGATAAGTGAAAACTTAAATTCTGTAAACATTAATGATAATAATAATATACTGATTGTAAAGGTGAAATCCGTGAAAAGTAATAAATCTAATAAAAAAAAATAAACCACGATTTTGTAACATTTTCATTCCGTCAATATTACAGACGCAGCTTCCTTGAGTGAATAATGTGCAATTTACTGTCAACGATGGAGACCAAAGTGACCAGCAAGACCAGCAGTCTGAAAGCTCTTTTGCTGCGCGCGTGGCGGGAACGCTGGAGCGATTTGCAGTGGGGAATAAACATCAAGACGGTAATGCCGGGAATAAAAATAAAACAATAATTTTTTGTAACACGTGCACAAAACATCCCGCTTTTCGTGCCTGTAAATTGTGTCGAAAGTGGCGCTTTCTAGCAGAGGATGCATGAAAATTGCTGTAGATACTATTTTTACATGCTGGTTTGTTTTCCGCACACTTTTTTCAAACTCTAGCTACTTTTGCGCACATTTTTTTAACACTCTAGTTACTTTTCGTACCGATTTATCTGTTACTGTAGTTATTTTTCCGAACGCACTTTACAGGCAAGAATAGTGGGAATTTTCGTGCTCTCGGCACAAAAAATAGTATGCAATACTTGTACGAAAAAGTGGTGTCCCGACGGCAGTTGGGAAGTAGGCAGCACTCGCTTCCTCTGGAGCAGCCAACTTCACAACCTTCGTTGAAAGACTGCCTTTCCATACTAGTATCGCAAAGTTCTATTCTTAAACTTGTTGGCAACCTTTTTTTCTTGTTTTCTGGCAAAATTATGATTTTTCCTTACATTTATATGCTACAGATATTGCCTAGAGGCGTCAGCGGAGATGTTTACAATTTGGCGGATTGTATACTACAGCAGGCTTTGGTCGGGCCTGGCCCCAATCAACTTGTACTGTCATACTTGAAACACTCGTTGAGCTCCCAGGTTTGTTTCCAACATGGAAGCATGCGAATGGTTTTCGTTTGTTCATGGTACATTTAGTGAGCAAAATTGCAAAATTATTGTAAATGTTTCAGCTGGTATCTTACGCCGCAGTGCTTCAAAGAATAAGCAAGTACGACGCCTTTCACAAGCCGCACTGCATAGTCTGCCTTCTGGAATTCCTTGAGACGATACAAGTGGGCATAACATGTAGAGGAAAACCGGAGGAGGATCTACTGGCTGCATCTGTACTGTCTATTGTCGATTGGTTGCTGCAATGTTACTTGCACACGCTGACCAAGGTACCGCAGAACAGTTCCATGCCGACACAGACTTACGAAGTTATCGACAAGCCTGCCAGCATACTCAAGCAACTGCTAGCCTCAGAGTTCATATGCGCCATGATGTATCTCGCTAAGCACGATGACAAAGGTCATTTACATTTTTTTTTTCCCCTTGATAGATTTTACAGTTAGTCGGATCGGCTAATTTCTTCATAAACATTTCTGAGACAGTCAATCAATTTAAGAATAGACTGGGTCTCATATATGTTCACGTGATAATCAATTACTAACAGACACATTTTATAAGTGTTACACTTTTCTTTTGTAAATTTGAATAGTAATATCATGTCGAATCTTTTTTTTTAGAACTCTACATCGAGGTAACAAAAAAGTGTGTTGAAATCGAGGTGCTTCACAAAACGAGCAACAATTTGAAAGCGACGCCGTTGATCGAAGAATCGTTGAAGAAACTTATGAACCTCGAGATCGAGAGCATAGCGGCAATGACGGCAAATTTTCCCATGGAATCGATAAGTTACTGTTTGCAACCATTTTTCGCGGTTCAGGTACTGCTCAATCCGAGCACCGAGACAGCAGTTTTCGTCAATCAGTTGCTCATGATTCAACGACTCAAGGGATACACCAATGCTAGACTGTACTCGGAGATTATGCGAGCTTGTCTGATGTGTCTGCACAACGTTGCCGGTACCGTAAAAGAGTCGCAGTGGGGCGCGATGACCTTTCTCAAAATTCCGTTCATACTGAAGGAACTTCATGCCACGACGCTCAGCAGTTAGTTCTTAAATCCAATATTTTTTTTACCGGTACGGTCGGATTTGTTTAACTGACTTTTTATTAATTTTTCTTTCGTCACCAGGTCCCGACGAAAAGTTCGAGTACTCGCCCGACATTCTCGACGCATTCGAGCTCCTTCTGCAGTTCAAACCGCTTCTGGACATAATGGATGCGACTTGTTCTTGCAACAGCATCGAGTGTCTGTTGAACGAACTGCAAAAAGTCAATCTCGTTACGGAGAAACAAGTCAAACAGCTCAGCAGTCGGAGGTAACTAAAAGAACCGCCCAAGTCAACTCGTAGACAACCTTCGAGTTATATTCGAATTTTGTATAATCCTTTTTTTTTTTTGCCTTTTGAACAACCTTTTACGGTCTAACGTTGTAGATATGCTCGAAAATTAACAACCCCGAACAAAAATATTCGAAGAAAACATGTCCCCTTGAAATTTTGCAGAGAAGGCGTTGCGGCGGCTTTGCAAAAATTGGAGTCGTCGAGTTCTCCGACATCGTCGATAATGAAAGTGATAATACGAGCGGAGCCCACATTGGTCGGAATTCTAAAAACTCTCGACGGCAATTGCGTCAACATAGCCGACGGTCTTCTGAACATGCTGCGCCAAGTGTTGAATGGCAAGAGCCTGGATCTCATGCTTGCGGTGGCTTCCGTCGAGGGACAGCTTAAAAATTTTGTTTCCAAGCTCATAAAATTCAACGAGCGCAGCAAAATGTGCGATTCCGCGCCCGGACAAAATGCGGCTCTGCAGGCTATGCTCTTCGATATATCTTTCCTCATGCTGTGCTTCGCCGTACAAAATTACGGATCCGATGTAAGATATTTTTCAATCCTAATCGTCCTATATTGTTTTCGTCGCTGCTATTTTCACCGGATCTTGGCGTAAAGCAAAACTTTTGAAAAATGCAATGAATTTTTTTCAGATCGTTTTGGAGGAAGGCGGCGATTCCTTTTTCGAGCAATGGGCGCGGGACTGTTTGCCGGAGCGCAACAAGCCAAAATCCCCGCAAAAGATGTTGCAGGGAGTGGATCAGTCACGCGTCGAGGCTCTTCTCGGTCAGATCAAGTCCGGCGACCCGGATCGCAAGTCAAATAACGTCGAGTGGCCGGTTACTTGCCAGAGTGCTATGGGAGCTGTTAAAGAATTGCTTTGCGCCTGGGAGAGCGGCGTCGTCGGTGCCTGCGACGTCAAATGCGCCCTCGACGGTCTGCGCTCTACGGCTTGCTCGCTTCCGGTTTGCGCGGCAGCGTGGCTTTGTGCGCACATGAGCATCACTCATCAGGACGCTCTTCTCAAACCGATGAACATGGTTCAACAATTCGTCACACCATTGCCCACCGATCAAGACGACACGTGAGAATCTTATATCGACATACGACATTGTAAACAATCCTCTTCTTAATCAATTGTTCTATAGTCGCATCCGTACGATTTTTTGCTCAGGTCAAATCTGATGTTCCAAATAATTCGAAAGATGCAGTACGACGTTCATCCGCCCACACAATCGAAGACAAAGGCACTTTCGATGACTCACAAGTGAGGAACTAGCAACATTTTATGGACAAAGATTTATACAGATTATTCGATAAAAAAAAAAGAAAAATCTCAAAATGTATTACGTTGCAGTATTATCTCGCGGCAGCCGATATTGGAACAATTGAAAAATGTATGGCTCGACAGCCAACAGCGCGGTTGGGTGAATATCCAAGCGACACAGATTCTTGAGTCTCTGCTGTACACCGCTGGCTCGTGCTGGTTTGTCTCGAATCTAGTGAAGGAAGGACTCAAGTATCGATACCAAGAGGAATTGGATCAAGCTGTCGATCTACTGTTCGCTATTTTTCATCTCGACATCGAGAACTGCACGCTCGATCTTATAAATCACATAGTTCCGCAGTATCTGTACAATTCTATGCAGTAAGTGTGTTTGTTTGGAAAGAATTCTAGAACAAGCGTTAAAAAATAATTTATGTCATAGGAGCGAGGAGCTGGTAGAGCCGCAATCGTCAGAACTGGCGAAGCTCTGTGTTTACTGCATACTCTCGAGTTTGGAGTACAGCAATTCGACACCGCCCCGGAGTGGTAGCAGGAAGCGAACCCGCGGCGAGCTCGAGGCCGAAGAGCTCGAAACCCTGTGTGGTCCGGCAAACAAGATTCTTCGACTGAACGAGTCCGGCGATTCGAATCCAATATTTGGAACGAATTCGCCCCAAACGCAGGGACCGACCAATGGCCAAAGATCAATCGTACTTCGCGAACCATTGCTCACTGCCCTCGATGGGCTCTTTCGGACTTTCACCTTCCTCGCCGGCAGAGACGGCGAAGTCTCCCAACAGACACACTTCATTCTACAATTCTTGCGTCTCATGGTCCAGTGCGGAAAAGACAGGACCCGTGTCGTTCTTGAGGGGATGCCCCAGACTTTGGTAAAGGGAAAAGCTTCTTGACACTTTTTAAATACAATTTAATGTAATTAATAACTTGATGACAATGTTGTGTTTTTATAGGTGCCTTGTTTGCTCAAAGCATTGCCCGAACTATTTACGACTGACTTGCTGCTGAGGTTGTACGACATTCAGACGATACCCGGCCGGAAGGCGACCGCCCGCGATCTCTGCATGCTTCGAAACATCAATCTGAAGCCGTCGAAGTGACGCGTAGCCATCGAAGTGGCTCTCGGGATTTAATTAACAATTTTACACGAGCCACCAGCGCTATCGGTGTATTATAGTGATATTGTCGACGGACGTGGTTATTTAAATTACTATTTTAGAAAATATATATCGTATTAATTTGATACTTGACCCGCCAATGAACGGAAATGCAACATGCAAAACAAATTATGATCTGGATCTTTTTTTTTACGACGAATGATTACAGTCCTCTGATACTAAACGAACTTCGAACTATAGTCGTACCAAAAAATACGCATGTTACCCAAAACGCTTGAAATCAAAAGCTTCTTTTTAGCACATGACGTATACAAATTCTATTTTTTATTTTCAACTGTATACATAACACGGGGTGGATTTGATACCAAGTCTTTATAAAATACAGTGTTTATTTTACGATGTGAATGAAAATTTAATGAATTTTACTTGTAGTTTTCGAATAACAGGCCTTTGGCAACCGGAAGTGCGGCTTCCTTACTTAATAACTTCTCGACGATCGCGAGTCCAAAGTCGTACGCGGTGGCAGGACCCTGGCTAGTTATCAAGTTACCTGTAAGGAGGCAATTTTTTACATAAAATTCATTGATACGATATCAAAACGGATGTAGTGAAAACGATTGCTTCTTACCGTCGGTAACGACCTTCTCGCTCAAGTATTTGTAATCGTCGGTCAACTGGTCCTTCATCGACGGATAAGACGTTATTTGCTTTCCTTTCGCTATTCCGTGAGCCTTCAAGGCCGTCGGTGCCGCACAAATCGCAGCGATGACGCGATTTTCGGCTTCTTGAGCCTTCAACAGTGCTCCAACTTCCGGCGACTAAAACAACATAGTTACTTTACCTGGAGTGTCAATCAATTTGGAAGATTTTTTTACAGATTTCAAATACTGCAAATGCGAATTACCGATGCAAGTGCCTTGGACCCTCCGAGCCCTCCCGGAAGGATAACGGCGTCGTATTTTTTATCTTTCGTCGCCTCGGAAAGTTTAGCATCGGCGATTATTTTGACGTCCCGGCTGCACTTCACGGTTTCATTTCCGGTGATACTGGCCACCATTACGTCGATCTAGAAACCGTGATATCGTTCCTTATTACAATAGTTTCTTCAAGCCTCTTTCGAGGTAAAAAAAAATAGGTTTGGCTTTGTAGGAATTGTAAAAAGTCGTTTGAAATTCGCGCTTTTTCCCCATATTCCGGTATTTTGAGGTTAGCTGACGTTTATGTGTGCAAAGCGATGGGGATATGTAGTTGAGATAAACGAAAATGTGTAGACTTGCCCCGGCACGACGCAAAACGTCGACCGTGATAACGGCTTCCATCTCTTCGGCACCGTCGGCGAGCAACAGAATTGCACTTTTCTTCGCCATTATCGTAGCTGCGTTGAATGAGAAATTTTTCGATGCAGCGAGATGTTCGAAGGACTTGGAGACTGCGCCAACCGGTCGCGAATAATGTGCGATTACGGAACGAGCCAAAAGAACGACGACCGCTCGGGACATGCGTTTATACAACGATCAGAAATCGTAGTGACGATGGTGATTGTGGACTATCAATAAAACCTCTGCATATATAGCATATAAGCATACTGAGCTTGCGCGAACGATCATCGGCAGGATTTCATCGTATATATAATAAATGTATCTGTACTGGTTTTTTTCCCCTTGAAATCTACTTCAACAGCCTCAGTTACGATCGTCCTTGAATCTAATCGATGGCCGAAGTTGATTGACCATGATAAACTTAAATCTATGACCAAATGCAAATATGTGCACGTTTGAACAACGCACCATGGCAATAGCGGCAACTTTTCAAATGGCAAAAAGAAAATACACCAATTCTCTAGTGAAAAGTTGTAGCAAACGCGAGGTTAACGAGTCTTACTACATGTAGCAACAAAAAATTATTAAGCAATGTGCAAATTTAATTTTCATCCGCTTTTTTAGCTCGCTGAAAACAAAGTTACTTCAACGAGGAAGCGAAAGATCGCGAGTCATCGCACCGTAGTGGAATATCATCACCGCTCGACGCGACCAGAGGCGAGCAAACACTTAGCGCCAAAGTAAAGTAAGCGGTCGAAATTTTCACGAAAAGTCGTTTTCCCTTTCTCCTGTCCGCGGGTTGATCGTCGTCGTTACCGCGAGCGGTTCGTCTCCGTCCCCACAGCACAGTATAGAGTAAAACCTAGAGGCACAGTATACATTGGTATACATAGTACGAGCGTCGGAACAAGTGGAACGCGTGGAATACGGACCGCACCCCCACAAAAGAAAAACGAAACAAAACGCATCAGCAGCAGCAGCAGCAGTAGTACTACAAGATGGCTGCGTATGGGTGTTGTGGCTGCTGTTAAAATCGCGTTTACAAGTGCAATTATAGTGCGTGCGAGACGGCAAAATCCACAAACCCATACGACAGTGCACTCCTCGATTAGTCGAGCCAAAGAAAATTGTCGGATAAACCACCGATGGTCGAGTGAATTCGGACTGATTTGTCGGTTACGTGTGGACCGTAAACGAAGGGTCACACGAGTTGTGTGTGATATAGTAGTAATATAATCGTGGGGGGAAAAAAGGTGACGCGAATCGGCGGGAGACACGACGACGACGTCAACGAGGACGAGAGAGGATCGTGAGTGGAAACGAAGAGAGCACCAAAGATTCGATCGTGAGTGGGGTGGTGGGGGGGCTGCGGAAAAACTTAAAAGATGCATCGTTCACAACGCTGAAATAAAATTGAAGCTCCGGTAAGTTTTACGTTTAACATTTTCTTTTTATTTCGACGTTTTTTTTTTCCCTTTTTCTTTATGTCTCATTCTCTCTTCCGTTCCTTTTGTCGTCAATGTCGCCGATACCGTGCTGTTTGAGAAAGAGAGAGGGAGCGTGAGGGAGAGAGAGGGGGAGGGGTGGGGGAGAGAGAGAGAGGGAGAGAAAGAGAAATAGAGAGAGAGAGAGAGCCAGTGAGAGAGAGGGAGAGAGAGAGAGAGTTCGATTGTTTTTATCCCCGGAGCGTTTAGCGGACGAGAACGGCGTCGTGCGCATCTCTTCGCTTGTCGCCGGGCGTCGCGACGCCACGCACGCGATTCTTATTCCCTTTTTATATTCCCATTCTTCCGTTCTTTTTTTTCCTTCTTTTTTTCACGATTTTTGCATATTTATGTGTTTGTTCCGAGTATCCCCTCCCTCACCTCCCGAGTCTTTCCCACTCGGAAAATATTTGGACGGGTGGCGTGCACGAACGCGTCAAGGTGCAATTTGTATGGGCCTACGGGGGAACCTTTCACTCTTTTCACTTTCCGTCTCGTTCCATTGCATTTTCTCCCACTCGTGGACATGAACCACAAACTTTGACCAAGCAAGATTTTAAGTGATTTTTTTTTCTTTTTTTTCATTCTTTTTTGTATCTATGAACATTGAAATTTCGTGTTTCAGATACAGTTGTAGGCTTTCGCCTCTTCCTTATGAAGCGGTCGCATCATTGCATTAGCATCTTTGCGTCGCTACCTGTGACCTGATGAAAGGTGCGAATGAGACTAACGTCTGAACGCTTTCAACTAGTTTTAACTACGTTGCGTTGCTATAATAACGGACCAACGTGAAAAAAATAAACCGGTAAGATTTTTCAGAGTCTCGAGGTAACGCTAAAGGCCTCTGAGAGAAACAAATTAACACTATCCGGCACATGGTGATTTAAAAACACAAATTTACATATTTTGGATAAGATCTGAAAGCCGTCCGTGCATAGCGCGGGTTTGCAATTTTATAAACGTACCATGGAATTTCTCTCGGCCGAATCGCTCTTACGATTTATCCTATACACGGCAGTTTCTAGACGATTGTTCCTCTGTACCTTTGCCGTGTCAGTCGTCGTTATTGTATCAAAAGAAAAAACCAGTTTTTATATCTAAAAAAATCTATGTAGCCACACAAAACAGTTGAAAACGTTGAAAAGACAAATTTCGATTAAGTAAACAAAACTCCATAAAACTAACGAAATATTTCGTAATTTTTAGAATGTTACTGAGATTTGTGGAAACATGTGAAAGCACAATTTTTTCTTTACCGTCGTTGAGTGAGATACTGCATTTTTTAACATCCAGAACTTTTATCCTTCTCACAAATAGAAATAATGCTATTAATTTCTGCATTTAGCCATCCAACATGAAAAATATTTGTATTTTTAATCGATATTTTTCGAAGCCTCTTTGACCCCATTTTCTTTTTATTAAACATTTAAAAACCTGAAAATCTTGTCGGTATACGAAAATAAAATTCACAGTGATATTTCATGCGTAACCTTAAGCGAACAAGCGAAAAATGTTGATAACGATAGATTTTTTGATTTATCGATCTTCTTAACAATCAAGATCCAAACCTCACAATGATTTCCCACAAATCTCCCGCAAATTTTTTACCCCCTTCTTATCATATGAATTTATAATAAAATTATTTTTCTCCGAAATTCGCTGAGTCCCGAGCTTGGACGATGCGTGCGATCTTCACCGTGACTAGAGACCACTTCGGAGTTAGATGTAACCAAGGCGATTAAGATTTTTGCGAAACGTCGGCGAGCTGATTTATAAGACAATCAAGGAACACAAAAACATTGTAGTGTAATTTTTTTTTGCTTTTTAAATTGCAACTTTTGTTATAAATGAGAAGAAAAAGAAGGACCAACTCGTTGTCGTTACTTTGTTTATTGAGAAGAAAATCGATCGAGCAAATAAGCTCGTCGACGCGAAGTAAGAGTTCTTCGTTATTCGGAAGTTGGCAAAAAAAATAAATAAAGAGTGGACGATTTTGTACGATTAATTTACAAATGAGCATGCAAAGAAAAATTTAATATTGGTTATTATGATGATTATTATAATGAAATGAAAACGTTGAAATGACATTAGCACTGATAGAATGACTATACGGTTCAGGGGGTGGATGATAGGATAATACTGAAAACGCAAGATCGAAGCCAGTCGATACGCTGGAGAAAGACGGCGGAGCTTCGGAGGAGGGGGAGATGTCCGCCGGCACCCAGGGCGAGATTCGGGTCGGTCCATCGCACCAGGTTTGCCAAATTCATTGAAACAGAAAAAAAGAACAAAAAAAGTCAAATTTTTTGAAAAAAAAAAAAATAAAAAAAAAAAATAATCTGTAGAAGATTACAATGAAGAAGAACGTATGGTCTGCCACGTAGCTAAATTACACGGTGTACCCAACCGCGAGGCCTTTAATTTCGTATCGTTTGTTCGAAAGATAAAGATAAAAATTATAAAAATGAAATTTGGAAGATTTTTTTTTTTTAGGAAATGGGGTGATATATGAGGATGATTCAACTAAGGGAATACATTTCGTATGTCATTTTATACATTTTGGAATTGAAAACAGCATTAGAGTTATGTATGGACCAAGACAAAGACTTATCGTCGAGTGGCTCTAGAATGGTATCCAGTCACGGTGAAAAGCTCGTACGCATTTTTTTCTCTATTTATGTAAAACAAGAAAAGAAAAACAAACAAAAAATTAACAATTTTATTGTAGCACAAAATCTGTAAATCTATCTTGTCGTACTATAATAACGAACGTCTCAAGCAGCCGACCATAAGATTTTGTGTCCAACACGAGGTTCTTTTTTATCCGATTGTAATTATTGTGACATTGGTAATTATTGTGATATTGCAGGGATTATACCGAGTGGGTTCGCGACGAGGGTAACGCGAGTTACTTGAACCATTCGACAGCAGAACGGTCATTTTTTACTTCAAACGCTGAGTTATAGTTAAAGTATTAAAACAAAAACAGAAACTAAAATCAATTGCAAACATAGCTGTTTTTTTTATTTTACCTTTGAAGCACAGTACTAAATACCAACAGCATTTTTAAAAGTTCAAAACATAAAAAAAAAACCTTTACAGAGGAGTGAAAAAAATGTTTGAAAAATTGTAAAAAAAAAAAAAATGCATTTGCCCTGATTCTGCTTCAAAGGATTAAATCACCTATAACATACTGTTTCTCTTCATTCGTATTTACACTTTTCATCTATAAAAAAAAGTCGCACCCTCGAAAATGCAACGGAGATTTTCTTTTGGGTATCTCGATAGCAGCAGTTTCGAACCAAGGTCGATAAAGTTTTGAAACATCTTGATGACCTAGTAATAAAAAAAAACATACCGGTGACACACGTCACTCTAATGTTCTTGTAACATTTCGATTTGTGTGATTATCATTGCAGCCTCTTACGATTTATCAACCGTTTTCAGCTCGTGTTTTCATCCGCTTCCCATTACTCTTAAATACACCGTAGTTGCTCGTCTCATTAACGATAACGAAAATCCGGAGTTCGGGCCCGTGTAATTAGCTAACTCGCATTGGCAGCGTGGCAAACCTCTTCTTGGTGCGACAGTAATGTTAAAAAAAAATTTGAACAAAAAAAATCGATCCTCAACACGATTTTTCCATACCTGCGCGATTGTCAACTTGACCTCATAACTTTTCACCGTCGTTTTCATTGTATCGATCGATTGGATCAATTATACTTTACGGAGGATCGATTTTTAAATCCTGCGTCTCGCTCTAAGTAGTTATCCTTATCGCACTATTCCTAATATTTTCGTGCGTTCTTGCCTATCTTCTTGAACGGTTGTAATGTTTTTTTTTAATTACAATAATAGTAATTTATATTATTATAAATGCTTCAAGCCTCGGATTCGTTCATTGCCAAAAACTTCAGTAAAGAGGGAAAAAAGTTTCTTTCTGTTAATGTAAATTTTCAAGGTAAACATGATCAATTTTTATATAAGAAATTGTTGCCAACCATGGATTTTTTTCATGTAAAAAATTTAGAGGTTTTAATGAAAATCTGTTGTTTAAATATTTTTAAATATTAAAGAGTTGATCGCAGTGAGCGAGTATGGCACGCAACAATAGTCTCTCGTCGACTATTTAGTATTTTCGTGTGTGACTGTGCCTGCATGAATGTGCAGGTAATTCTCCGAGCTTCCTACCGCATACCGAAGCGGCTCTATTGGCAACGGAATCGTTAACGAAAATCAGCGCCCAAAAAGTGTGAACCACACTTTAACGATAAGCTGAATTGGTAGAAAAACAATTTGTGTTTTATTCAGAATTAAGGAGGGAGTATCGCTGCGCGCTGACTTCGCATAAGTTAGACAACAATAAGAGAAAATTGCAAGTACTTCTTGATGGTGTAAAAATCTGAAAAAAATCATGTATACTAAAGGTACTGAGAACATTAATTTTGCATAAT
>JAPYZC010002156.1:0-25817 GCA_030522665.1 Ichneumoninae sp. A BG-2022a
GTCTTGCTGTCGTTGTTTTAATATCATATGGAATTGTAAGAATTGAAAGTAGAATTGAAACAAACATTTTTTTCTTCGGCAGCCCGCAAGCAAATTTTTTTTTTTCAAGTGTAATTTTATTCTTTTTCAAATCATCAAAGGACTGGCTAATTTCGTCATTGTTCTGGCCGACAATAGAGGGATTTTAGCTGGACTGCAGCTATTACACGCATGCAGCCTAGAATCATGCGAAACCGTTTCGAGTATCACACAATTCCGCCGTTTTCAATCTGTGAACCGGCAATCGCGGTGCAAAAAGCCTCAAAGGTATCCCTGGCTACGCTCGATTTGAGGCGAACCATCCTTTACTAATAATTTCACCCATAGCTTTTCAACGGACCGCTGTAAAATGAGAGAATTTAACCCACATCAAACCGCGTCTCAGCGGATGATATGGAAGCCCCGGTGCATGTTTCGCTAAGTCCAAAGGCGGCTCGCAAAGCCACGATTTACGCATGACGCGATTCAAATGCCGATTGAAATGAAATAGAAAAATAAAACGCGGACTCCTCTCTATTTTAACCCATTGCGAAAAAACCTTTTTGACACGAAACAAAAAAAAAGAAATCAACCCTCGGACGCGATGCCTCGTTTGTCTGTTTTGCCCGCACGATATCGTTACATCCATGGGTTCTTTTTTTAATACTACGCTCAATCAAACACGAATCCACTCGGTAACGCGTTGCCGACAGGTAGACAGATTTCGCGAGTGCAGGTACAACCGGATGGAGAGTTTCGAGGATGCTTTGCAGTATTACAAACTCATTCTCTCTCGTTGAATTTTTCAATTTTTTTTTTTTTGTTTTTTTTAATCGCGGAATCTCCTGTTTGCCATCCGGTGGTTCGATATTTTTTAGTCCCGCTCATCTTTACCGCATCGTTTTCCTCCCTCTTCTTATTTTATTCTCCATCCACCCGCGGCTTTTTCTCCCGGTCGGCGTTTGCGCCCGGCGATTCCGGCCGAGCTCTCCCCCTCGAAGCGCATATTTCTCATCGCAACTACTCCAGCTGGATAGCTTTCTGGCTCGCGAGTCGTGCGGTATATGTTACAATACACCGTATATACGCTTCGAAGGTACGGTACAGCCCGTCGCTGCAGCGCGAGCATAGATATAGCGGAGATTGCAACTGCTGCTGGGCGAGGAGCTTTACCGGGCACACTCGCCATTTTCATTTCGCCCGGCCGAGCAATTTGCAGTTTTGCTCGACGGTGATTAAGATGCTTAATCTGTGCGCGAGAGCGGGTGCATAGCCCTGTCCTCGTTCCGCTCCGCCCTTCCGGGCACACCGGCTTCCTATCGGTGCAGGTATTGCGCGCTGATGGTGGTTAAAACGGGGGGGGGGGGCGCCGCTCGAGACTGAGACGGGAAGGAATAGAATCACGAGGGATGAAGAACAGAGCGCGGAGATACACAGAAGTTTCGGCGAAGAGAGGGAGGAAGCGAGCGAGGCGAAAAATAGAAGGAAAGGGCGCGAGGGAATATAGCTTTAAAGTTGGAAAAGCGCTCGAGCTTAAAGGGTTTCCTCTTCACTCTATCGCTTCGTAGATACTATTATACCTACATTCTCCTTGGCATACCACCGCGCTCTTAACTTCACAGCCCCGAGTCCCCCTCGACCCGTTTATATTCATGGACTTAGCGTGAATTTTCCAAGTGCAGATTATGAATCACCGGGGTAAAATACGAGCTTATTCGGAAAGCTAGCCGCTTCTCGTATCCTCTTCCGTCCCTCCTAGCGGAAGCTTTGTGAATCACGGAAAAAATGATACGAAGCGGACACGTGAATATATATGTTATTTTTCACCATCCCGTCGTCACATCCGCGCACGACTCCTCATTTATCTTGTTCGCTCACTGTGAATTCACTTAAAACATTTCACCCAAAGATTTTTCCTTCGATCCCGAGCAGAAATTACCGTCGGGCTAATGTCAGGTCCCTATCAGGCACGGCCTGACTCCTCATCAGGTCCTGATAAGGGACCTTTACCAGGCTCTGATCAGATATGTAACGCCATGGCCCTATAAGGTCCTGATCAGGCTGCCTGATCACGGCCTAATCAAGGTGCTTGATTACCGCCCGAGAAAAATATAATACATATTTTTTATTTATTAGCGTTATTTTTTCGGACTTGTGAACCTTTTATATTTGTTCTTCGGATTAAATTAACTAATTACTACAATCTAAACCGCGGAAAAATTAATTTATATTTGACTCATGGTCAGACTTGAACCAGCGACCTTGCCAATGGGAACTGCTTTGGCGGCGCCTTAACCAACTCGGCTATCCTCAACTTGATAAACATAATGTCAAATTTGCTTTTAAGCTCCGGTAGAAGGATATACACGACTAAATCTAAGCGAGGGATATCCTTGATCAGGCTGGCATCAGGCTCGCCTCATCTGAAGTGAGGATTACTTAGTTCATGCTTCACGATCTGCACCTTATCGGGCCCTCATCAGGCTCGCCTGATCAGGCACGCTCTGGCTGTATCAGGCCCTTAACAGGGCCTGATAGGGTATCAGGCAGCCTGATCCCAATTTATGCTCGGGATTCTCAGCCGATCGTGTCCTCTTCCCGACGAGGATCGTCCCACCCCGTGACATCAAAGTAAATTCGATTGCACGTAATTACTTTTTGCACTTTGCGTGTGCCTCGCTGTCTGCCAGACATTGTGTGTGCCTTCGACGCGGGAGTCTTTGCCCGAAGTACTCTCCGCCGTTTGTATCGCGATTCGCCAGCGTCGTTTCTTGTACAGAAAAAAAATGAACCGCCGGAGGAAAAGTGAGTGTCGCGGGAAGCTACGCGGTAAAACATCGAAGCATTATTACAACGTTCCGGAATTTGGCTCGAGTCACGATGGCGGCGCAGCAGGCGGGCTCGCACGTACGCTTGCGTTCGCGCGATTAGGTGGAACTCTGATTTAGGATAGTTAGTAACGGCTGGGACGGGAAGGGCGAGCCAGACCGGGCGGCGAACCAGAAGTCGCCCGGCGAACCTACCCCTTGCGTAATATCCCGCGGAATATGGAGGCGCCAGATAAATTCCCGTAGCAATTAGCGGCGGCCCGCGATAAAACCCATAACGCGAACGTCGTTCGGCGCTTGCCCACTAACACTCCGCACGCGTGAGTACTGGAACGAACTGGCGCTACAGTGAGCCGGTTGTACCACTGTGCTTGCACAGTCCTCGTCTATTTCATGGACCACCGATAACTAGTTATTGGCGTGAGTTCGCATCGTTCTGTCGGCTGCCTTCGGCAGGACATCCGGTACGGAGTGGACAATCACCGATTCGTAGCGCGTAGATTAACTTCTTACAGGAGCCCTTCAAAGTCCAGAATGAATCTTTCAGACGCAGCTTTCTTCGTCGTTCGCTTCCCCATGGACGATGAGGATCGTTATCCAGGATGATGTTACATCGCACGCAACATCTCACCTATATTTTTTTCAAAAACCTAATTGTAGACAAAAATTATCAACCACTATATTTGGTTGACCAGCAGCACGTGCCACTGACGCACGCTCCAAGGTTCATTCCCTCTACCCATGCGCTCTGTCACTCTAATCTCTCACAGTGGTAAAACTCTCTCGCTCTGACCCCCGCGTTTCTCTCTCTCTGTTCTAAACCACGCACACGCACAAAAATCCCTATACACATTTATTATTCTCATTTAATGCATTCTCATTATCTAAATCATTAAGCACACGTAAAATCTACCCCACTCTAACCCCGCGTCTATAAAATCCCTACCTACACCCATCGTTCACTCACACACGCTCGTTCAAACTATATTCCTATTCACTCACACCCATTCTCGCCTCTTTTCAAATTTAAGGGACAATGCACCAACGGCACGCAATTTAGCCATAAAATAATCTAGAACTAGTATATAAGGACCGCGATTTCTAAATAAAGTCAGTTACTTCACCGGCATCGAACCTGCGACTACGATCACCGCTGCACAGAGCGAGCAAGACTCTGCTACGACGAATCTCTAGCCCTGCGCGGCAGAGTCCAGCATAACTAGTAACAACGAGCAACTTGGCTCTAAGTTTATAGACCAGTGTACCACCAAAGTTTTTTTCAAACAATATATTGCAACGACCGGGGGAATGAATAACGCGCGTATTTAGTTTGGAGGCGGATATTATTAGTACAATCGCATCTAAATATCCCGAGCATGAACTGTCACACGTCTGTTCGGTCAGACGTCTCAGTCCAGACTGTTTAACATGATCGATCTCGTATCGATCGTCCGTTCGTTCGTCTAATGTCAAACCTAACTAATACCGTGTGTCTTAACAAACAGTCAGCTACGATATTCGTTACAATATATATTTTGTGAGTATCACTTAAAAAATCTCCGACTTAAACATTTATTTCTGCATGCAGCCTGTGTTCGCCTCTAAGTTCTCTCAGGGGCTCACTACCTCTGCACGTCTTCCCTTTATAAATTCACGGCAGTACGGCGAGGTCTCCGTCTCTGGGTAAAGGGCTAACGCCTTGACCCGAAGGAGAGACCACTCTATGGTTCTTTCCGAGCGAACTCAATATTCGCCGGTCTGGACGTAACAATGGATCTTTCAGACGCAGCTTTCTTCGTAGTTCGCTTCCCCATGGGGGATGAGGATGATCATCACCAACACCGACATCGAATGCAGTCCCTGCGTAAATCGTTTCGGATTGACTGTGGTTGCTCGGTCGTCTCTCGATGCGAGTTAGGTGGAAGAGGGTGGACCCGAGCTCTTCGAACAGTCCAACGTGTGCTCTCGGTGGCGTATCAATTATTCAGGCGTTTGTTGCCGCCAAAAGCCGGCTTTACCAAAGGCCAACGATGGACGCGCTAACAGGCCGAGCCGGGCTACCGCAGCCCGAGCGAGGAGAGCCGGGAGCCTCGAGGGTATTCGCGGATCGATCCTCGTGCTATTCGAATGCGAGGCTCGTTATTCCGGGCTTTATGGAAATTTGGAGAGTCTGCGGCCTATACAGGGTGAGGCACGTAAAGCGCCGGAGGCCGACTGCTTCTCCAGAGCCGAGCCGTCCACACCGGCCGTCGGCCCTGCGAGCCGTACGTTACCGTTCGCTGGTCTCCGATTTGCATTTTCCTTTCTAACGTGACGGGTGCGAAACCCTAATCGCCCAAGAGCCCACTTTAACAGTTCGCGGGGAAGATACACGCGGATTTCAGCGATCGGGGTACGAAGGTTCTGTGATTTTTATAAATATTCGAGATAAACGGCAATTCGACGTTCGCTTCGACAAAAAGTATGATAAAACGATGGATTATAAAAACGCAAGCTTTAACCGAAGGGATTAAAACCTCACAGGATTGCGACCTGAAAAATGTGTCGTTAGTCATTGAGCCAGTTGCGCGGCGGCAGAGTGGTTGGCTTTTAGGCCGGGCCATCGGGAGTTTGTCCCGATTGGATGGCCCACGTATGCGGTCTGATTAAATCTGCTCGTTACTACTGCGGAGCGCGATCAACCCCAGCTTCCAGGATACGGACAAACAGACTGTAACGAGACTCAACATCAGTCGTTGCTCATCGGGCTGCAAAGTGGGTGCCCCCTGGCGGGGAGTTTTATTTTCAAAGAAATCGGACCCAATGATCCGAAACCTCGGTAAGTCTCATGCATACTAAGAGGCGGAACAATATGGTAAAAATTCATTCTAACGAGTGTGTTATACCGAAGTTGAGGGGATGGAGCGTTATTAATTTAGATATATATTCCGCCGCAGTTGAAAAGCACATTATCTTCCTCTTCCTGCGTCATCTTCTTCTTCCCCGCATCCTCCCATTTCTGCTACGGAGCGGATAATGGGATATGTTCCGCCTGGATGCCTGATGCCGTTACGTAAGTGAGTTGAAACTCTCCCGTACTTGCGATAAGTTCTCTGCATCAACTCCTCACCGACGTCTGCCTAATACACTGTTTCGAGAGGTCTACCACCGATACAGCAAAGTTGACGGAGCTTGTGGGAAGCGATGACTCGGTAATGATGCGTCGGAACACTTCAATGCCCATCCGTCTTGCGCTCGCCTTCGTGTTATTCATAAAAGATAAAGCTACTAATTTATTTTTTATAGGGGACAACCGGGGCAAAATGGCACAGCGGGGCAAAACGGGACTGTGAGAGCAAAACTCAATTTTCCAATAACTTTTGGATGCCCAATTTTGTCCTAACGATACATCCAGATTTTTAAACCCGTTTTGTCCGACATACCACCATCGCCACCATTTCAAAGTTATTGGAGAATTGCGTTTTATCTCATTATCCCGTTTTGCCCCGGTGTGCCATTTTACCCCGCTCTCCCCTAACTCATATCACACGCCGCGTTTGCGATCAACGGTACATACGTCTGCAGTCACATATGTACTTACTTATATAGAATCGCATAAAGGTGGCTCAGCGTCGGACGATGGCATTGCAGCGCCCCGCCAGTTCCCTGTGTACAAAATACGCGTACGTAGGCGCGAGAAATACGTTCGTGGAAGCTTAGCCATGAGTTATAGCGGCCGAGCGGCGTAGGAGTACCCGAACGGTTGCACGTGGTTAATTATACGGTGGGATTAGCTCGGCCTGTGCTACCACAAGCCCAACCCTATAATTTTCTCGTGAGTTCAAATTCGAGCGTAAAGCTGCAGCAGCCCGCCGTTCAGCGCGCTAGTCTCTTTGCCTATTGCCCCCCCCCCCCCCGGAATCCTCTCCAATCATGCCCCGCCACCCACAAATGAAGCTTCACCGAAGATATTACACTGTGATTGGGAGCTAACGTGGGTAACCGCTTTGCACAATTCGTGTGTATTTTGGGCTCGTTTTACATTAACGCGTGAATCGAGTGAATTGGGGCGACTGTGAATTTCGATGATACACCGAAAATTCGTCAATGGTTGATCAACATGGGCGATCACCGAAAAACGTTCGATATTCTCTTAATCGCGTGACCCAGAAGAACTCTTCGGCCGGTAATTTTCATCTCGGAATCGCGAGCATTGGATATCACACAGTTGAAATTTACGGCTACGCACGTGTGCGCTCTTTGATTGCGCCACCGATAGAGAGTCGGCCTTTGTGCGTGATTGCGAGTGTGTGCGCGGGCGCTTGTACGAATGTCTGACGAGAGGGTGAAACGAATGATCGAAGGGGTTGGGGGCTCTGTCAGTGCGGCAGCTGCTGGTAGAATACCGACTAGATTCTAGTTCGCACGCCAGCATCCCCGTTTGCCTAGTCGGCACCCCAGCCAAAACAGATATTGCTTTTCGACAACGGCGTAAATTCTTGTGAGCTCATATAGCACAAGTGCTTCCACTCGTGATTGAGACAACAAAAGTGAAACGAGAGCCGGCGCCGATACCGGTCGGGGTTCCCTGTGCAGATTGGAATGACGCGGTGAGAATTGAGACCATTCTGGCGATTGGCGTTCTGACTTCGGAGAATTCCCAACGCACGACAGGTGACTCGCTCAATATCGAGGAAACTTAAAAGTCTGCTGGTTTTCTCCGTCGTCAACATGACGAACACACGGTTCTATTTTCGTCAGATCGGTTTAGCCGACCTAATTACATTTGCCCTTTTCGCTCGGGGCGGAAACGTCATTCTTTGAGGAAGTTGATGAAGATGAGAGGTTCTATATGTCTCGTTCCGCAGGACACGTAATCGCGACGAAGCGCACGACGAAGAGAGAAAGGAATATCGAAAAACGATCATCGTGCCCGGAATATCCGCATTGCTCCCACGCGACGAATACCGGGGAGAGGCAGTGCATGCTGGGTAGGCTACTTTGAGACTCGATCGTGCTTTTGGTTCGAGACTGCGATGTTGACCTGGCCTTTTGCCTCTGCAAGGTGTATCCTATCCTGTAATGTACAGGAAAGCTTTTCTGCATTCTGGAAGGAGCGTCGCAGGAGCCGAATCGATTTTCATTCGTTTACCTCCGAGTTTCATAATGGGGCCAACGAGAGACGTTCGGTTCCGCATGGCGCAACCCCTCGAAACAACTCCCTTTGTAGCTACGTGAACGAGTTGTTCTTTGCTTTTTTGACGTTTCCAGCGAAAAGATTTTGAACTCTTGCAACAACTGGAAACGCACGAAAAGCCAACAGCGACGAAAGAAGCCGCTGGGTGAACGAATAAATAGTCAAAGGGCTCGGTTCGGCAACTATGATGAAGTCTTGAAAGGCGAACCGACCCGGACCACTGCACGATCGTGGCCACCATTCCCAATAGAATTCGGTCCATGCAGAAACCATGGGCAAGATTTTTGAACCAAATCGCGGATCGGCAGCGGCGAGAGCCCGGCTGTAGGAAACAGGATTCGCAGTTGTATGCTCCGCGCCGAGTGTGTAAGCGTTGGAAGAGTTTCTGGATATCCTATTGGCATTCGGGACACGCACCAAAGAGATCTGCCGTCGGCGGGGCGCGAAGATACTTCGCTGGCTTCTCTCATCTGGCACTGCAGCACCCCTTTTCCCGACGAGGACGCCGAGCAGCACGCCGTTTGAACGAAGAGCAGAGAACCCCACCCGGGCGGAACGTTTGAGGCGTGTACAATTCGTGGAGAAGATATGGGACGCGCATGACTCGGCGTAATGGCGCGCTCCTTACACGGCGCGACGACTACGAACAAGAACACGCGCCTTATCTCGTTTGGTATTCCAGTTTCCACTGCCTCGACCCCCCTCAACGATACACCCTGTTATATTCACGAGTCGAGACACTTTTCCACCGGTAAGCAATATAATATGAAGCCCGACAGAAGTTAATTCGAATATTGCCGACGGCGAGAATTCAAATTTCATTTCGTATTACAAATTTCAACGCGGAATTCATGGTATCCACGATAATGACTGACGATCCACGACTTCGGTCCTCGAATACAAATTGACCCTGCGTATTCATTAATTTCGTATTCGATAATTGATTGAAATGTACCAGCGCGTTTCGTGTCGTACATGCACTCATGTAATATGGGAAAACACTGAATGGACTGTTTGGGAGGACTCTGTGGAGTCGGAATCGATGTCGCGTATAAACGTCGGAAGGCATTACCGTACATACGAGATCTAATTAATCACCGGAGTGACCGACCAGGATTATTTTTACAGACGCCCGGGCGTCCGTGGATCCGATTCCATCGGGTACTGAAATTATCCAGTGGTCGAGACCAACGCGCGCGGAAATCCAATCACGGTATTGTGCAGGTCTGGATATCGAGGATGTTGCGTCCAACGGAGTACCTAGGATTTCCGAGTAGTCTGTAAATAAGCGCACCGATGTCTCTCATTTTTCCTCTTGCCCGGTGAGGTATTGCATTCTGGGGAGATAAAGCCCTTCATAGACGGCTGAGCACTTCTCGCAACGATTGCAGCTGTACCTAAAGCGAATAGGGAAAGGAAAGGAAAACAAGCAAAAAAAAATTCTGAAAAAGAAATACCCGTAGGATGAGTGCGCGTAAAAAAAATCGATGGCAAATCCGTAATACGAAGTACGACCGGTTCTCTCCGTAATACGAAGTACCATAGATTTAACATGCATCCATGAGAACGCACAATAACCAAACAAACAACCATGTCTCTTTGCACTGAAAAAAAATATTATGGACTCAAGTAAAATTTGATTGCGGGCTGCTAAAGAAAAAAATTATTATTTCAATTCTGCTTTTAATTCTAACAATTCCATACGGGATTGAAACGATAATACGTCACCTTGACATTATTGCTGTCGTTGTTTCAATATCATATGGAATTGTAACAATCGGAAGTAGATTCGGAATAACAATTTTTTTTCTTTGGCAGCCCTCAAGCAATTTTTTTTTTCAGTGTAATTATCGTCAAATTTTTAGAAGATTTTATTCCCTGATGATTTTACGAGATAGTCTATACAGGGAAACGTCTGGGCGTCCGCCGAGAACGCTAAACAGCGCAAACATTGCGAACTGGGAATCCAAGACGATCCGTCTTTTCAGGATTTATTACTCGCGGCTCACCGGCTTCTCTCACCCGCCTCCCGACGGAGCCAAGAGATCCGCAGCGTTTCTTGTGCAGCGGTGTAAGCTTCGCAGTTCAGGGCGGTCGAGGCGACACGGGGAGAAGGAATTGCACGGGAAAACAAGAGGAACACCACCGAAAACTGAGCAGGGAAACTGCCATCGACCGTTCCCACTAAAACGGAAAGGAAGAAATCGAAGTAGAATGTTGCGATTCCGAGTATTATTTTATGTAATCCCGCGTCGGTGGAAGCTCGCTCTCGTATATAGTTTTCTTGGAGACTCTCTTTCATGTTCGACGGCGAAATGGTATCAGTTGTAACATGCTTACGCCAAATGCATCAACCTCACCCCACGGGACGACCCTATCTTTGTTGCCGTGGAGCCAGCCGCGCTGATAGCTCGACGACGATGGACCAGCACGGTCGCCTACTCCACTGGCAGATCAATAAGCAATGATGATGTTACACTCCTTCGTGTTCCTGCGCACGTCTTGTCGGCGCGAAATAACGAGTAGCTGCAGACATTATATATATATATATATATATCTCTGTCATACGACGATCGTACTCGATCGTCTCTTCGGGGTCGCAACTGCTCCCTTCAATATATTCTTCGGATGCGCCACTCTGAGAATCTCGTTATCAAGTTATAGCTACTTCCAATTTTCATACTCGTACTGTGCTTTTGCAACAGCGAAAGCTCGTTATCTCCGCTATTCTTCTTTATGACGTTCCGCGCTCCCGTCTCGGGATTCTCACCGGTACAGTGACTACGAGTTCGGAAGTCGGTAAACAAATAAAGGCCCGACGTATCGCTGCTTCCGTTGCCCGGGTTACTTTTCATTAAAATTCAATGACGTAATTTTTGTTTTTCCCGCTCGTACCGGGAGTTGCGCGTGTACGAGTGATCTTGTTGTTTCTCATACCGGGAGGCGATGCGCGTCAAACAAATATAATATACCATGGGAATTGGCATGAGTCCCGAAGCGTGAGATCGACTCGGGAGTTGCACAAGTCCGTAGGTGCCTCCACGGCGCGCCGGAGCTCGGGCATTGTTCGTGATTCTCCCGCGATGATAATAATGATAATAACGTTGCTGCATCACTCGCGGACAGTCCTTTCGCAAGACGTATCGCGGTGTCGGCGCGATTCACTCGATTGTCGTCGTGCCACGCCGACACGCAGCCTTGTAATACTTGAGGGGGAAAAAAATAGAAAAAATTGGCAACGTTCATTATTTTTAATTTCTTTCTTCGTAATGTTTCTACACATCGTTGGGCATATCTCCTGGCGTGGAATGAAGCGATCGATGATGACAATAATGCGTACCTAGCGTTACTTCGCAGAAGGGACGCTGTTGACGTCGTCGGTTCTAAGAATTATTTTTCAAAGACGTTCCCTTCCGAAGGTTCATTTCTGTAGTCACAGATGCATCGTACATCGGCGTATGGCTGCACGAGCGAGGTAGGATGGAGGCTCGCATACGTATGTATACATCGGATGCAGTTGCTTCTCTGCGCCAGCTTACTTGCACACGCTCGTACACAAATACCAGATTGCGGAGCGGGACCGTCAAACGGCATTGCAGAATGGAACAGCAGCGGCAGCAGCAGATTCCCGGGCACAGCGCTCGAGGGCTCCTGTTGGCGAGAATAGCAGTCCCATATTGCCTCGATTTAAGCATGAGAACAGGACGCCCTTTGCGCGCACACCGATCTACGGTACAGACACACCCAGGATACAACAAGTGGCGGAGAAATAACGATTCTCAACGACGAGCAGAATGGGATGGTTCAATGGCATATCGTGACGTTGTTGCTTGTTTAACAGGACCGCATCAATTTTCGGAGTTTAAGTCAATACTCCACATTAACGTGTGCCTTGGCTCACCAATCTACGGTACAGACACACCCAGGATACAACAAGTGGCGGAGAAATAACGATTCTCAACGACGAGCAGAATGGGACGGTTCAATGGCGCATCATGACATTTTTGCTTGTTTAACAGGTACGCATAAATTTTCGGAGTTTAAGTCAATACTCCACATTAACGTGTGTCTTGGCTCACCAATCTACGGTACAGACACACCCAGGATACAACAAGTGGTGGAGAAATAACGATTCTCAACGACTAGCAGAATGGGACGGTTCAATGGCGCATCATGACGTTTTACTTGTTTAACAGGTACGCATAAATTTTCGGAGTTTAAGTCAATACTCCACATTAACGTGTGCCTTGGCTCGGCACCTTTGCGGAGAAAAATAAAAGGAAGGTGACCGACTTCGGGGCTGAAATCAAAGTTTCAAAATCCCGACCACGCGATTATGGAGGCGAGTTGATCGCGGGATTAAAGGATTAGCGAATCCAGGAAGCAAGCTCGAACAGCGTGCACTTCTCCTCCTACGGCACGTACTTTCACCGTCGAGATCCGATAGCTGCATCATCAAACGCCTGCGAGCCGTTTGCTTTGATACTCGAATGACTGACAGATTTGTTTGCCCACTCGCCAAAACGGAAAGGTTCTCCGACCGGAGAACCGTGGACGCGTGCCAATAATTGTACAGAGGACCAATGACTGTGCACAACGACCTACCGAGAGGAACATTTTTTTCCTCCCCGCGACTAACGCGCACTGTAAAATTCTATGAATTCTCGAGAACTAGAATGCGCAGCATCATGATCACGCGCAAGTGGTACGAAATACACGTACGAAATGTGCAGGACGTGGTTCGCTGAAAAATTCAGCAGTCGACGGAATAGACTTTTGAAACTGGATACGTGTTCGCGAATTTGTGCAGAAAAAAAAACACAGGGGTAATGAGTTTTTCGGTTGCAGCTCGAAACATTGGAGCGTCTCTCGATGCTGTATCTCAATAATGCATTGATCTTGGTGGCTCATGAGCCGTGAATGTAATTAACGATGCACGACTGGTAGCAAATCACGGAACGTCGGTTGACACATCTGTATAATTCGCACGCAGTCGGAGTTCGGGATTTTACCGCAACAATGTGCAACATCTGCATCCACAATACGCTCGCTTGTTCCTCCTGTTCGCACTTCAGTTAAGACTTCACCCTCGGAGGATGTCACACGTCGCAGGAAGCATAGTGCAACAGGTTTCTCGGCAGGTCTTCAACACAGCCGCAGCTGCCGAGGGAGGTAAAGTTTTGCAACAGCCTCGTTACTTAGTTCGTCACGATACTCCCATGAGTGCAGGATGCAACTGCGCCACGGAGCGACTCGCTGGTGCATGGAAGTTCAACGTGGTGAATTCTTTATGCATGCGCTATTGGTTCCTCGATGACTGCCGGTTTTCAACACCCAGAAAGATCTTGCGTTTGTGATCTATCATCTTGTCGGGAATGTTGTTGCGGGTTTCTAACATTTTATTTGGTAATTCTTATAGCCCAGGGTAACGAGAAGTAGGGTTTCTGTAAGGGCTGTTTGTTATCCGGACACTCGATCAGGAATAAAACAAATTTGCGCATGAAAATTCAACGCGGTGAATTCTTCATGCATGCGCTATCGGTTCCTCGATGACTGCCGGTTTTCAGCACCCAGAAAGATCTTGCGTTTGTGATCTATCATCTTGTCGGGAATGTTGTTGCGGGTTTCTAACATTTTAATTGGGAATTCTTATAGCCCAAGGTATAACAAGAAGTAGGGTTTCTGTAAGGGCTGTTTATTATCCGGACACTCGATCAGGAACAAAACAAACTTGCGCATGGAAATTCAACGCGGTGAATTCTTCATGCATGTGCTGTCGGTTCCTCGATGACTGCCGGTTTTCAGCACCCAGAAAGATCTTGTGTTTCTGATCTATCATCTTGTCGGGAATGTTGTTGCGGGTTTCTAACATTTTTATTGGGACTTCTTATAGCCCAAGGTACAACAAGAAGTAGGGTTTCTGTAAGGGCTGTTTGTTATCCGGACACTCGATCAGGAATAAAACGAACTTGCGCTCGGGCTGCACAGTGAAGGGCCGGGTGAGGTGTTAATTAATTAACGACACACAGATGGTTGCGCTCCAAGTAAGCACGCTGTTGCTGTTCCGTTATCGTCAGCACCGCCAGCACCAATGGCCAAATCAATTTGCCTGAGCCTCTTACAGATTACTGCTGTGTAGGACGGATAGCGCCAGTAGCAGCATCACACCCGAACGTGGGAAATCCCTTGTGGGAGACCGTAACGGTATATCTAGGGTGACACACGGCTGAGAAGATCAATCGTAAGTCCTCGCTCTGGTTATCCGTAGAACCAACGGATCGCTGCAGGAATCAGAACACGCGCAGGTGACGAATGGCGATTGATCTGTTATTTCAGTGAAAATCTGCTGGATTCGTTGTTGGCACAATCCTGTTCGGTATTTCAAGTGGTTAGCAAAGTTTCAACGCTGACGGTGCAACACAGTTTGATTCGTAAGATATTATGGAGGTCCATTTTGGGCGATTCTCCCTCACCATACAATCCGACTAATGAGCCGAAGGCCGCATTACGGGCTTTACCAAAGCGGGATTTGAACGCACAAGCCAAGAGCGGATTGACTGAATACGATACAGTAATAACAAAAATTAGCGTGAACACGGACTCTCCAAACCTGGCTATTCATTCGCCATTGGTTCTATATAATCGTAACGTAATCGGCTCTCGTAAATTCCCATGGATTTCCGATCGAGCCCGACAATGCGGATTCTCCGGAGCTTCCGCTGTCTTTCACTAATTGTTTCCGTACTGCAGCGAGATTTCTGCTAATACGGAATCGATTAAATTCGGCCTCCCGTCTGTGCCACGATATTCACCGCTAGCAAGTTGTTGTGGCTCGAGCATTTCGCGCCCTCGGTACGGTCTATGAAATTTAGAAAACGGAAATGCAAATTCCCGGATAGTTATCGGAAATACGTCATTTCCCGTTTGAAAATCTCATTACTCGACCCAAAGTGACATCATACCCGAACTACGTCGCTTTCAATCGGGAAATGAAACTGTCAAACTGAAAGTGACGTATTTCTCGTGTGGCGTCCCTTCCGGTCGGAAAATGAGACTTCCAAATTGGAAGTAACATATTTCTGGTATGACGTCACTACCGGTCGAAAAACGAGTTGTTTTTTTTACACAACGATGGTGCACTCCGCTGTTGTGTACCGCATTATTGTGCACAGTCGTTCGTTTGCGTAATGGAAGTTCCATAGAATCGGGGGAACAAATGAAACTGGTTAATAGTGTAAAAGTGTGATGGAAGTACGATTATGTAACTGCGCTGGGAGTTGGAAGTGTGGGTACACGCTTCATTTAAAGTTGACTGCAACTTCGCTTCAGTTTATCGGTACAGAGAGAGTAAAGCCCTTCAAAGTATTACAGCGCGCGGAGGACGGTCGCGGTTCGACGAGTGTTGAATAATCTACCAGGCATCGGCAGCCACGCGACACAGAGTTCTCGACGGAAACTTACACCCGGCGACGTAGTCGACGCCTCGTTACGCGTGAGGCATATGGTCTCCGTTGCACGAAGCCATGTTAACGTAAGTGGCACAGGGCGAACGATCCGAGCCTTGACGGAGGCGAACTTCATCGCGGGCATCCGCCGGACGAAGAAAACTTTCGTCGAAGCTTGCACTCTCTCTCGCGAGAGAGCTCTGCAAGATTTACACAACGACAACGGGGGGGGGGGGGGGGGGGTACGAAGCTACATACATATTGCAGAGAATACGTTGAGACTCCGAAGCCAACACGAAAAACTCGCACTTTGCTGAAAAGACTCCGAGACTCTCGGTCCAAGTTCTTTCGCGAACTGGCGAGGAAGGTAGCAGAAGCGAAGTGGTAGTGGAGGTTCAGGATGTACGGGAACGAGGATAGAATAAGTGCTTCTGAAAAGGCTGAGACTGCAGTGCCAGCAGCAGTGAAGCACTACACACATCCAACAACTGCAAAGTGGAAGAAAAAAAAACTAAGCGGGGAGAAACGAAACTCTCGATGTGGGTGCAGAGGCACGCCATCGTGACCTGGCACGCGACAGTACAATAGAATTCGTAAAGTACACACGGAGACGGTGTATTGCGCCACACATCAACGTCCACATGGATCCACGTATTTTTCCGGAACGTTGGTTGATCCACACTCCATAAATAAAATGATGCGTGCGGGGAGCGTGATTGTCGGCAGCCGCGTTGAGTTATTTATCCCACTGTGCCGCAAAATACATTTCGAAATCCGTGCAAATGCTCCGGTAAGAGAGTAGTCTCGCGTTTGGCGGAGAGTGGATGGTGGATGTAGGTGGGATAGGTGTAACGTCGTTCGCGAGAGAATCGAAGTTCCGGCACGTTGATTTACAATCGTTCTGGGGGTCCTGATATCCCGCGGGGAGTACATCCCGAACGGATACCGCTGGTGGACGAGGGGGGGGGGGGGGAAGGGGTAACTCAACCCATAAACTTCGCGCTACTGAAAGTTTATGGGCGTTATACGCGGATTTATCACGATCAACGGATTCCTGAGGGGTAAAGGAAGACTTTTACAGGCGATCACTGCTCCTTCCCGTCTAAATCGCAGCCCCCCCTGCAGCCGCGCACCGTGGATTCGCTGGTAAACGCAGGTAGCGCCAGTCGAGAGCTCGATATATAAATGTATATATGTATATATACGTGTTTATACAGTGGCTCGGAGATCTCAGCGACAATTTTACGGCGGGTACAGCTTTCCTTTATACCGCCCGGTAAGACAGAGGCTCCCGTCCGGATCCACCGGCTATCAACACTGCGGATCCCGGCCGTGGCTAGGCCGAAAGGTAGAATACCGTAAAATCGAATCTCCTTTCAATTTCGTCAAGTTAAGTGCGTGATATCGGGAATCCAATATCCGTCGGAAGATGGAGGATGGACTGAGCGCCGGATAGCGAGTTTCCGGTGTTAGCGCAGCCCTCTTGGTCAGCAGGAAGAAAATGGGCAGCAGCTGGTGGACGCGACGGGAATTCAAGCCGAGGCTGACTTACCGAGAAAGGATCGTCCCTGCACGCGGTATCCCACGTTCGACTGGCGAGGAGTCGGGAAGATCGATCGAGTCGCGTCGGGGTTGGACCGTTGTAAGGAACGACATAAAAACAGAAGGAAAAAGACGCCGCGGAGAGGAGGAGGAAGTCGTAGCACGACGGAGGGGAAAAAAAGCTGGAGAATATAAAACGGAGGAGAGATGAGGACAAAAGAGCGCGGAAGCTCTTCCGGGCTGACGCGAGGGCCGCAGTGTTTCCTGAAGTCGGTATCGAAATAGCATCTCTTCAGGACACTTCGGGATCATCGCCGGTCCCCCGCGCGGTGAGAACCACGGATGTCGCGGCGCCTCTTCCGTATCGCTGCATCCAGTTGCAGGTGTGGCTCCAGACGCTTTAATTCTGGAGAGTGCAACATTTGCATCCTGGACGGGACGGGAGTGCGTGGTGGCGGTGGGCAGGTTGTTGGTGGAACGGCAGAATAGCGGCAAGCGGCGAACCGAAGCGCAGCGAGGAAGAGCGGACGAGGTTGCCGGGGGGTCAGGTTGCTCGCCGGTGGACGAGGGGGCTCGGGATCAAATGGGCACCGGCTGGGAATCCCGTGATGGATGGCTCGCATATTTTAAAACGGTCCGAGATACTCGCATCTCGTCGGTTTCAATTCCCGCCACCCCTCCGCTCCGGGGCGAGGCGGAGTCGACCCCGTCGCCTCTCCACCCTTCCATCATCCTCTTCCTCCTTCTCTCGAGTTTGGAGGATACTCCAAACGCGGCGCCTACGACTCGACGGAGAGTACTCCGCCTTAAAAAAAAAAAACGTCAAAAATAACGTCGCTGCAGACTCCGGCTCAGCCGACTCTTCGTCGTCATCCGTTCAGAGAAATTAAAATACCCTCTCAGCGACGTCTCCAGCGAGCTTTCTTGTAACTACGGCGATGCCACCTTTGCGGAAGAGGATATACAGGTGACGTTTTTTCAAAATTGTGTAAGAAGTGAGCAGCACCAGCGAAAGCTGGTAGGGTAGAGCGGGGCAAAATGAGGCAACGGGGTTTTGGGCAAAACGTCATTTTCCAATAATTTTTGGATGCCCGAATTCGCCCTATCGGATAAGTCAGACCATTCTGCCCAGTTTTGCCACCTTGTCCGAACCAAAAATGATTGGAAAATTTAGTTTTGCCCCGTTGCCCGATTTTGCCCCGCTCTCCCCTATAGCATTTTGGGAGTGACGAAGTCAAGGAATGGCAAGGTTTGGTGGCGTTGACAATGGCGATACGGGCGAGAATGTAATTAAACCGCATGACATGCGGCTGACGTTACGCGTTTCGCTGATGAACCTCGAACCATTAGCCCTTCTCTCTTCGCGAGTCGTTATCGAGTTCGATGTGGTTAGAAAACCGAGCCACAGGCTGTTCGATGCGGTGTGCTTCATCCTAGCGGGGAAGTGTTTGACACAAAAGCCGACGAGCCTAAACGGGAGCGCAGGTGCGAGGAATCGGAATGTCGTCGACGCCACCGTCGAATCGGTCCTGGGGCGGTAAGAGCTTCTTCCCACTTTGGGGCATCCACAATGGCGCCGTGAAGGGCGGCCGCGGCGGAGAATCGGCGCTTTTATCGCCGGTCGTTTAAACGAGAACAATAAAGCACCTGCGCTTCACGTTTCCATCTCGTACCCTGTCGCGCCATTCGGATTATAGCGGATGCATAGTTTATCGGTAATGGCACCGACGACACGATCACTCTGTCATCGGCGGTGTATGCATAAAGTCCGGTTCGCATGAACCGAGAAAAACCGAGGGAAAACCGGGCATGTCGCGCGCTCCGATTCCTGGCCTCGTGTCAATGTCCCCGCACGCTTTTACCACCTTCCCCGTTCGTTTGCATACCTTTATCCGTTACCCACCCTTTCCTCCGCGATGTTGTAGCTCGCTGCGGGTCAATCCTCGGACAGGCCGACCCAGGCTATTCAGACGGTCGATATGAAAGTGTTAACTGATCGACGAACTGTGGAACTCGGCCGTGAGAAATTATCGATCTCCGCGGACCGCAGGAACGCAAGGAATACCGGGAGGGAGTTCTTTTTCGTAAAGCGCAGATGTTGCAAATTTGATGCATAAATTTAACATAAAAATATTCGAGATAGCGGAATCTCTACGTGCGCCGACGATTATTAGGAAATAAATGGGGTAAATATTTACCGCCCTGTAAATTGCCGCACGATCGCGCTACCCTCCTGCAAAAGCTCTTAATTATAGAAATCTGCATATTAATAATCTCCCGTTGGTCTACGAGCTCGTAATCCGCGAAGCAATTTATACCTTTAATTCGATGAATTAGTTTCGGTCGGCATTATTTAGGGATCCGATTATCTCCTGTACTCCCGGTATAAGTGCACGCGGTACAGCAGACGATTATCGCAGGGCATTCCGTCTCTATACACCAGCGCGAATTCTGTATCGCATAAGTATACACGTCCAACGAAAATCGATTTTGGGCGAATGCGCGCGGGATGGTTCATTAGACGCCGCAAACGCGCACAAAATCCGGAGGGAATATCCCTGCGACCGGAAGCGGTACGATTCAGCGATATTTTACATCGCAAGTATATCGGAAAACTCGCTTCTCGTGAAACGTAATAAAAGGGGGTAAATAAAAAAAATCGGCGGCGATGAATCGATCGGTGCGGAGACAGTCTGGTGAATTTTCATTCTTTAGTCTGTAGATTAATTTATACACTCATACCTAGAACATATCGGATGAATTTTTGTGATAATTCATTTTTGTTTCATTTCATTTTTTTTTCTTTTTTTTTCTGGAGTTCCCCGCAGCACATTTTTCGTCGCGATTATATCGGTAACATATCCGGCTATATTTGCGCGGGACAAACAGGATAGAGGATCTATCCGGAGGCACCAGAACAAATATTAGAGTAGCTCAAATTTAGGGAAGGTTCCGAGCTCGAATGTGTGAGCGAGGACGGTAATCGGGTTTACCGTCGCTGAACCAGATGCTGAAAGCCGGATCGACATAAATTACATAACAGCTAGCTCTATATCTTCGTGGCGAATACATGCGGTAAGCGCTCCCTCTAAGTGATCGATTGGCCGGCAACGAATAAACGTGTGGATGTATATTAAATAACGAAAATAAATAGAAACACCGTTGCATGTCGATATAACGTGCCGATGTAACTTCGTCCCAATATTGTATTTTTGCAAATGGGGCGTTCTTATCTCAGGACCCGACAAACACCTGTCGGGCTGGATTCTATCGATTAGTGTCTATAAAATTTCCCCGCAGTCTATTTTCGGATGGAGCTCGTTTTCCGGCTCCCTTTCCAACCGCCTCCTTCGATATCGACTATTCGCAATACCCGGGGAATAATTAAGATTCATCGGGGGAAAGTGGAGTCCCCGAGTGCTCGTCGAAGCAATGCGCGGGTGAGGGCGATAAAGTGGAGGAACGAGAATAGCGAGGACGAAGGACTTTAATCAGCAGGACCGGCGCGGAGCGTGGGAGTGCCGGGTATTACAGCAGACAGACAGACAGATAGACGGACGGACAGACAGACCGGAAAGCCGAGTTCGGAAAACGTTCGGCGAAACTTTCGGATTTTTCCCGGTGCTAAGGAATCGAGATTGCACCTACCGTACTACTGTCGGGAAGTGGATAAAGCCGATAGCGATTCGACTCATCGTTCGCCATTGGCAATCGACAATCTTTCGTTGTCGAACGGCTCGGCGTTGCTCTCGGTCGGATTCCCGCTAAGTGGTCCGAGGGTCGAACACTCGTCCGCTGCCTTTGTACTTAAGGAGGGAGTCTCGCTGCCCGCTGACTTCGCATAAGTTCGACAACCATAAGAGAAAATTGCAAGTACTTCTTGATGGTGTAAAAATCTGAAAAAAATCATGTATACTAAAGGTACTGAGATTAATTTTGCATGATAATAATTGCAAAATGTTATTAACAAATTCATAAATTATTAATTGGTTAACAAATTACCCGGCAACAAAACTTTTTTTAATGCAAATGATTCGTTTATTTTTCTGAATACGTATGCATTTTTTCAGATTTTTAAGTAATCGTTGATTTTTTTTTTTTATAGAACAAAAATCAACGATTACTTCAAAATTTGAAAAAATGTATACGTATTCAGAAAAATAAACGAATCATTTTCATTAAAAAAAAGGTTTGTTGCCGGGTAATTTGTTAACCAATTAATTTTTTGATGAATTAGTTAATACCATTTTGCAATTATTATTATGCAAAATTAATCTTTTCAGTACCTTTAGTATACGTGATTTTTACTCCCGACTGCCCGCTAGGGCAAAAAGACGGGAGTTATGCGTTTCACTGCGATCCACCAGCTCGGCACGTTTCGCAAGTGCCTACAAACGTCGAAACGGCAAAAAATTTCTTAACAGATTTTGGTTTACTGAAACTTCATAGCCTGATCTATGTTTGTATCAATACATTTGCGAGCGAACGTATGACCTGAAGGTAATACACCATAATTGGAGAAATCCGGTTAAAAGTTCGCAGTGACATATCGAAAAATCACGTCGGCGATCCCCACTTCTACGTACAATTGCAAATGATGACGCATACTTCACGCTGCAGCCGAGATTGTGCTGAGTTTCCAATGCCCCATGCGAAGCCTGGAATTTTTATTTAGTCATAATCGTAGCGTTTTCTATTCGCGTTTTTTTACGTTGTCGGTGTTTAGTGCACGATTAATGTGTGAAAAAATGTATGCGATGCCGTGTCTATAATATTTGTTGTAATAATCACCGAACACATTAATAATAAAAAATTATCATCAATTGTGTACGTACCCTAATTTATAATTTTTTGTTTTATCGAGATTAATTATATAGTTGTAACTCGATTACTGTAGTGTAACGTCATATTTGCAAAGTGATATATGCCAGTAATATAATTTTCTATGTCTTTCTTCTTCGATGAAATTTTTGATGTGTTGTTCCTATCGCATACATTTTTCTATTTGTTCGTCCTCTCTGATATAATTTTCTAAATATTGTATCTCTATGACACGATTTTTTTATTCAATACTGCGCACTAGTCCAGGATGATTTTTAATGAATAATGCACACTAGCCCAGTATGATTTTTAAAGGCTTTGCAGCTTACGTAGACAGTGCAAATAATGGCAGGACCATTTGAGTCCCTCCATAGAAGTCAGAAAACTTCTTTCAGAGCTGCACACTAGATCTGATTAAAATATTAATGTTTTGCAACGGGCGTAGATATTGCAAATAGAGACTGTTATTACATATTTAATAAAATTAGGATATTCAAGTCAAGATTACGAAGAATAATCAGTTTTAGATGGTAACAGATGTGATGCTTTGATTTACGTAATAGTGACTTTCAAAAAGTATGAAATAAAAATATAAAATTAAAAAATTAAAAAAACTCCCGACTGCAAATTAGTTATTATTCATAAAAAAAAAACATTTGTAAAAAAAAGTACAAAAAACATTAAAACGAAAAGAATCTTACAAAAAGATTTAAATAATTAATGATAAAATATAAATTTTCAAAGAAGTTCCCTCTTTTCCATTGATATTTTCAATAATAATAATAATAATGATGATAAAAAAGTCGGGAGACGTCTCCAGCCTTGTCACAAACGCTTTGCGAGTGCACCTACCAAGTCTCTATGTGACACGGCCGGAGACGTTTCCCGACTTTTATTATCATCATTATTATTATTATTATTGAGAATATCGATGGAAAAGAAGGAGCTTCTGTGAAAATTTATATTTTATCATTAATTATGTAAATCTTTTTGTAAGATTTTTTTTTGTTTAATTTTTTTTGTACTTTTTTTATTTTCAGATTTTTACACCATCAAGAAGTACTTGCAACTTTTTCTTATTGTTGTCGAACTTATGCGAAGTCAGCGCGCAGCGAGACTCCCTCCTTAATCAGCGTTCATCCTCTGTCGCATTACCAGCAGCTCAATGTCGAGAATCGATCGGACCGATTTATTGAAATTTAAAAGTCCACTTTTACCGCGATATTAAAAGGCCCAACCACGCAGCGATAGCCGCAATGAATCATGCAGTGCGTGCTGTTTCACGCTCGCCGTCCGCGGTTTACTTTAAACACACAAGAGCAACGAAATCATGCACCAGTACCGCGGTGATTCGAACATATACCTGGTACATTCATGCATCACATAATACACCATAGAGGTGCGAGAATCCGAGTCTTTTGATCTTCGCACTCAACTTTCGCATAATTTTTTTTTTATTTTTTCCTCAAACACGTATGATGATTTTACACATACCGGTGTCTGCTGCGTTATTTCGGAACGGAAAATCTATGTCATCTGCTCGCAGAGCGATCGGCTTTCAAACCCCTCCTTCCTCGTTATTTCTACATACATTTCCCCCCTCTCCCTTTTCATCGCTCTATTCCGCTTTTTCTCCCGTCACACTCGATTGTGCGAAGCGATATCGTATAACATGCCGCCGGCATGTTTTACCAGTGCCTGCTGTACTCATATATATTATGTACATTACACAGAGCGCGGTAACCGAAAAGTCTCACCGCGCGTTAATTGTTTGAGCTTTGAATAAATAAATGTGCAAACATCGATGTACCATATTTGTGCTAATAACACAATCCGGGAACCCAAATTAACAAATTTCATCGACTCGATCGATCGATTCAAATTGTCGGGGAAATAAAAAATTCAGGGACATTACGTGAAATTCAAGGACAATTCCAGGACTCCAAGGATTTCAAGGACCGCTTAACAAATTTCATCCACTCGATCGGTCAATTAACATTTTCCGGGAAATAAAAAATTCAGGGACATTACGTGAAATTCAAGGGCAATTCTAGGTCTCCAAGGAGTTCAAGGACCGCAGGACAGCGTGAAACAGTAAAAGTGCACATTAATTTTATCATCGACCCAAATAAACGCACCGGTGTAAAGCGCATTGCCGACGGATATTAATTGATGCGGGTGTGAGGGCAGCGTTGTCATCGATCAGCACGTACGGCTCCGGAAAGCGTTTACGTCGGTTCGGTAAATCGCGTCACGGGATGCGTGTCGATAGCGAAAACCGATAACCGATATAACAGACACCCGGGGTATTTCTCACGATAACGGAAACGCCCCGCGTACGCTAGGATCGGCAAGAAATTTTTCGAAAATCCATGACACTGCATCGCCCAATGATAACCGGGAACGAAGCTAATCGCACGAAAATCGGGCGGTGCGCCAACCAAAATTCCCCCTCGACATTCAAACCGACCGATCTTCCGTATCTACCATTGTCATGCAGTCTCGCTGCCTGTACCGCGCGCGGTACATAAAGTGCGCTATATTGTTTCTGCACATTACGGTATAAATGTCTGATATCCGAGCGGCGAATCGACTCGCGACAGCGCGCCCACTTCGTACGCCCATTTCCCATCTTCCTGTCCCCATTATCATAAATTTGTTCGACCGTTTCTGCCACACGTCTTCCGAACTTTGATATCGCTTGTATGGTAGGGTTTCGTTCGTTCGTGTTCCCGCGATTGTGGCGGTGTGTTCCGCGATGTCGGGAGTACCACCTGGCACTGAGCCATACAGCCGCGGCGGAACAGGACAGTGGTGGGGTTTGAGAGCGAGAGCTTCCTCGTTACGCGATTGCGATAAACAACCCACACGCGGGGATAGTCTGTTTTCTCCCTCTCGAAGCCGGGTCGAGCGATCGATCGTAGGTGGAGTAACGTAAAACCGTTGTGCCCTCGGAAGGAGCGTTTACCTGTTTCGTGACGGTATAGCGGCGCCGTTTCGTTAAGATGAGCGAGTTGCTCGATAATCTTGGTAATTCAAATGCGCGTGCGTGTGCGTATGGAAAGGCGAGATCGCGTTATAGGGAAATCGAAAGAATTTAATCATCGGGTCGGAGAGTTTACTGCGAGAGGCAGGACCAGTGCAGGCCAACGTTGGGCGAACGCTGGCCGGGGCTGTGCCAATACCGGCCCTGTATGACGCCCCAACCGGGGGAACGTCGGCCGGCTGAGCAGCGCAGCTCGTTCCGATGCCGCTGTCGATATTTGGGCGTTTCGCGTAAGCTGGGTCACGAGAGGTGCCTAATGCGGAAGTGAACTCGCTCCCTGGCTGCGGTCGTGTTGGTCAGCACGCATAGCGCGCGAACGAGCACGAAAGGCACGCGCGAGCGGTGCGATGCCGCATGCTATTCCCATTTCTGCACAGTGCTGATAAAGCGAAACCGATCCGTAATCGCGCGCGCATTTACCGTAAGAGCGTACACATACGTGTGTCTCATTACTCGTACGTTACATCGAGCGAAGTTTGCGAAAGCGAACCCATCGGGAGTGGGACCCACGTAATTTACAACTAATGCAGGAAAATCCTTGTCCGCGATACTGCCAAGCGTTGCCGTTAATGAGGTAACATCAAACCTCGCTTTGATGCTGAAATAGACGCGCGCACCGGACTGTCTGCTTCCTCGTCATTTCAATTTAATCGCGGGGCGCGTTCGTTTATGAGGAAAGGAACAATTAGTGAACATATTTTCACAGAATTTATTACCCGAGCGCATCGTAGGGGAGACCGGGGACAAAAGCAACACGAGTCAATTGTAACAAGCGGCCGCGCAACGCTGCGCATGATCGGACGCATCGGATATGAAATGAGCAACTTTATAGACATCACCTCATGACCATGCAATCACCTCATAGCTGAGTTTTCAAAAATACCAATTCGCCGAAACCAAATGTGATTCACGAGTGCAGAAGTGATTTTTCGGCTGTACGG
>JAPYZC010002157.1:0-16017 GCA_030522665.1 Ichneumoninae sp. A BG-2022a
AAAAATCATGTATACTAAAGGTACTGAGAAGATTAATTTTGCCTAATAATAATTGCAAAATGTTATTAACAAATTCATCAAAAAATTAATTGGTTAACATATTACCCGGCAACAAAACTTTTTTTTAATGAAAATGAATCGTTTATTTTTCTGAAAACGTATGAATTTTTTCAGATTTTTAAGTAATCGTTGATTTTTGTTCTATAAAAAAAATAAAAAATCAACGATTACCTAAAAATCTGAAAAAATTCATACGTATTCAGAAAAATAAACGAATCATTTCCATAACAAAAAAAAAAAAGTTTTGTTGCCGGGTAATTTGTTAACCAATTAATTTTTTGATGAATTTGTTAATAACATTTTGCAATTATTATTATGCAAAATTAATCTCAGTACCTTTGGTATACACGATTTTTTTCAGATTTTTACACCATCAAGAAGTACTTGCAATTTTCTCTCATTGTCGTCGAACTTATGCGAAGTCAGCGCGCAGCGAGACTCCCTCCTTAAAAAGTTCGTCGTCAGTGAGGGAAATAAAGCTCGCGCCCGAGAGTGCGCGAGTTGCTCTCGTGGTGTAAAAATTAGCGAACCGGAGCCTTTTTATTTGAGTCCTGAGTGGGCTCGGCGAACTCCAAACAAGCTTGAAACCGGAGCCAGACGGTGGAATTCCCTCGCGATCGAGCCGAGAATAATTTAACGGCAGATAGGGACTTTCCGCTTTCCCGTGGCATTCGACACGGTGAATCAGATCCACATACCCGGTAGTTTCCCGTGCGGTCAGGGCGAATCGAAGATTCTCGAGAGCCCGAACTCCGGACAGTCGGGGGTTGGAAGGGCGCTCGCCCCTTGACCGACTCGCACCGTGTCGAACGATCATAACTCACTAATCCGCGCGCAGGCGCGGGGCGCGCGTGTCTGCGAATCTAGCTCGGCGTCGATGAAAAATGTAAAAATCCGTGAAAAAAAAGCAAAAAAAAACCACAGGGTGCTCGCCACGCTAGCGTGACAGTTCAATACATTTTAAATGCGTTCCGGCGCATTTGCGGGGAAAGGCGCGGACTGTAAGGGGACGAACTGGGAGAAGCGAGAAGAAGGTTTCTCCCCTCCCTCCGCAATATGGCCCGTTATTTATCGTCAGATTTATGGAATAAGCGAGGGGCTCTTTTGCACAAACGAGAAAGGATCCCCAAAAAAAAAAAACGGAGAAACACAGAAACAAGAGAGAAGAACGGGGCGAAACGAAGAAACGCGTGTGTTTCCGTTTCATTATTGATGCTTCGAAAACGTATCGAGTGGGGTAAGAGTCCCGGGACAGACGGGACCCCGCGAATCGACAAACTACTGGCGGTCTGCCGCCCACCCCCCTAAGACCCCCCGTCCCTTTTATACACAGAAAAATTTTGCGGCCTCTGTCCCCCCCGGGAATATGAAATCCCACATGATTTTGTCTCTTCCCCGTCCTAAACGACCACTTTTATGAAATACGTAAGAACCGAGGTTCCCGGGTGTATACGCAATTTAGGATTCGCCGAATATTCTCATCGGGAAGATAAGTTTCTCTTTTCCGTATCGGCGGTTTTTATCTATTCGATATAGGCAAGTACGAGAACGTATGAGCTATCGTTATCTCGGTGGGGCAACGGATGATAGAGTGTAACGGGGTAAAAGTAATCTGGTCTACGGTACTTATCGGGCGATTCTACCGATAAGAATATGTTCATGATAATTACAATTAATACTGGTACTATAGTAATTATAATAATTATAATGGTTATAATAATTATAGTGATTCCTGTAATTATTATTGCTAATTAATAATAACAACTTTCACTCTTTGGCGCTCCTACTCTATCCGAAGCGTATCGGGTCGAATTTCAAAAAGTTAGTTTGAACTTAAGATCGAATTTTTGGCAGAACTGCATTGCGTCCTTAAGTTTGATCTTAAGTTCCAACTCAAGGTCTGAACTTTGAGGTCTGAACTCAAATGCTTTCGTAAGCTCGAAGTTCAGATCGATAAGAAGATATCCAAAAACAAACAACAACAAAATTTCGCCTCCCACTTATCATCTCCCGTCCATCTTCACAATCACTGATCATGCCAGCCCCTGGCTGGAGAACGATTGTTCCCCAGCAATAATTCCATAGAAATGGATTCAAGAAATTCTTTTGTCAGATCACCCATTCATGACAATATAGTGTAATCAAAGTTAACGGCATTTCGGATCCCGATATAGATTCTACGTCGCAAAAGTGCTAAAGTTCGGTCTTAAGAGACTTGAGTTCGAACTTAAAATGGAACTTGAGCTACAATCGAACCTGGGTTCAGACTTAAGTTTGAACTTAAGCCCGAGATCAAGTTCGATCTCAGTTCGATCTGCGATTTTAAGTTTGATCTCAAGAGCGACCTTAAGTTCTAAGTAATGCCTTAAAATTCGGCCCTTAGTGGGATATTCCAGAAATCTCCATTGCACGTCCCCAATTGTCCCAGTGGATGGGACAATTCCAATAGACGCACACAGTATATCGACCTCCAGTCGACGGCAGACCAGATTTTTTTTAGACGGGAAACAAGCAATAATTCCGTAAAACTCGAATGGAGTGGATTTGAATCGTTGGATGTTGCGCCGGTGACTTAAAAAGGAAAGAATCGCAACGGAGTCAAGAGGACGGCTCGGGCGCGTATGTCGTAGAATTAATCCCCTTGCTTGGCCGAGGGGGGCTGAGTAGATCTCAATATACTCGGCTTATCGGATCATGGATTTGCGGTGCTATAGTACGGCTGATTCGCTCGTCGCCTATAGCCATTTCCACTCTCTCCTCGCTTTCCTCCTCCGTTCGCGGAAGCTTCGAGGAGAAAAGGAGCCGCATCACCTCCAGCATCGTATTATCCCGAGCGAGCCCTTTTCACCACCGGTAGACTACGAGGTACCGTAGATTGAGGCCCGATCATCCGCGATACGATAATCAAGATAAGTTCTCGAGAGTTTCGATTCTCCCGTAGGCTCTCCCTTTGCCGAAAAGCATCGCTATAAAAACAATGCGACGCATCCCAACATCGAAAACGCGACCAGCTATGTCCTTTTGGAGTTCACGTAATACCGAGTTTACTCGCATTCTCTGAGGTAAATATGACATATTGTTTGAAGAAAAAAATGAGATAAAATACCGGAGGAAAAAATGACATATATCGTCCGAGGAAATCATATGATATATTGTCTGAGAGAAAAATGACATAACTTGTCTGAGGGAATAAAAATTACATGTATCGTCTACGGGAAAAATGACATATATCGTTTGAGGATAAAATGACATATATCTTCTGAGGGAAAAATGCCATATATCGTCTGAGGAAAATATGACATATATCGTCTGAGGGAATAATTCCATATATCGTCTGAGGGAAAATATAACAAATATCGTCTGAGGGAGAAATTGACATATATCGTTTGAAGAAAATATGACATATATCGTCTGAGGGAAAAATCCCATATATCGTCTAAGGGAAAATATGACATATATCGTTTGAGGAAAATATGACATATATCGTCTAAGGGAAAATATGACATATATCGTCTGAGGGAAAAATGCCATATATCGCCTGCGGGAGAAAATTACCTATATCGTCTAAGGCAAAATATGACATGTATCGCCTGGGGATATATGAAAAATACGCCTCGAAGAATATAGATCCAAGTACAGATAATAATAAAAAAGAGCTACCGTAGAGTGAGGCCTGATAATCCGCGATACGATAATCGACACAAGTTCTCAAGAGTTTCGATTCCCCCGTAGGCTCTCCCTTTCCCGAAACGCATCGCTGCGAAAACAATGCGACGCCTCCAAGCACCGAAAGCGCGATACCCAGTTTATTCGCATCGTCCGAGGGAAATAATAACGAGGGGGCGTCGAAATTAACGCCGCGGGAAGGAAAACAGACTCGTAATCCCGCCGAGCCGAGGGGCGTTTATACATGAGCGGCAACTTCTAGTCGATTTCCTTTGCCACGAGACGAAGAGATTACTAAGTGTTTTTCTTAGAAGCCAGCTCTCTGTCAAAGCTCTCCTAGCCCTCTTGTATCACCTTTTTTTGTGCCGTTGCATCGATCTATAGATAGATTAGTTTCTTTCCAGGCTGCGCGGGTTGTGTAAAAAAAAAAAATTAATAAAAAAAGGCCTCGAAGAATATGGAGCAGAGTACAGATAATAATAAAAATGACCACGCTCGGCCCGTAATCGGGCCATCGAATTAGTTCGGGCAATTTTTTGCTCCCAGCCACCGCGCCGCGCCGCTCCATTCAAATTCAACGTGTCACCCTTTTCCTCTCAACAGGATCGAGAAAAAAGAAAAGGGGAAAAAAAATTATCAAGTATAGTTACGCAAGTTCTTGTGCGGCGACTGTGGAAACGCGTTCTCGTTCCAATGCGGACTCGGTGCGTTTTCATCGATCCACATAATGGGCCGCGAGAGAGCGACAAATGGTCCGGGGCGAACGCCGAATAGAATGGAATAGAAGCTGTGTGCCTCAGTCGGCGCGATGTAGAATGACGGTGCGGAGCGGCCGTCGGGATATGCGGGAGTATGAGAACGAAAAAAAAGAGAGAAAGGACCCGGCGGTGGAGCCGAGACTACCCACCAGGCCGAGGCTCCGAACTAGCTAAGAGGCACTGGCTTCGCTGGGGACCGAGGAAAACCTGTGTGGAATGCCTTTATACGTCGCCCGCTCCTCACTATGAGACATTCTTTCGGGCAACAAGACCGATTTAAAATGCTTTTTCAAAGCCGAATGGAATTGCATTGCGAGGGTCCTTAATACAGTCGTGAAAAATCTCACACGATAAATTCATTCGGCGGAGGGGAAGGCAACTTTCCATCGCGGGCATTTTTTTTTTTCATTTTTCGATATTAAATTTTGTCCCACTCAAACCTACCTCCCGATTCTTATGGGAGTTTTGTGACAGGTTTATTTTGCCCTATGTTCCCTGTTTTTGCTTGTATTTCAGCGAAGCATTGTTTAGGACAGCAAGAAATAATAATCGGGAGGCTCAAAATCGAAGTTTTAAGAATTCTAATAATATTATTATATATATGTTATATATAATAATATTATTAATATTATTATATATAATATATATAATAGTATTAATAATTCTAATAAAGAGGATGCGACCATTGGGTCGTTGGTCTGCACGCGTTAAGCTAAGAGATATGCGCGGTTCTTTGGCCAGTAGTTATCTGATAGGTCCATTTTGCCCCCCCCCCCCCGCTGTTATCTATATTTCGCCCAAGCACCATCCAGGACCACTAAACAGTCACAACTGGGAGGCTCAAAATCAAAGTTTTAAGAATTCTGATAATATATCCGAAATGGTCCAATTTGCCCCACGTGTCCACTTCGCCCTCCCCTATGAGTCGGAATAATAAGAAAGATGCGAGGCTGGGTTCGTTGACCTGCCCGCGTGAAGCTAAGAGATATGCGCAAACGTCGGGCCCTTCGTCTCTTCCGAAAGTCTCTCCGGAGCTGCGAGCGCCGGAGACGTACGAAACTCTCTTTCCCTCTCGGCGCGGTGCCGAAGAGGCCCGGCCACTCATTTGGAAAACAAAAGCGGTCTCTTTCCTGCCCGGCTCGTTCGCATTATAATACAACGAGCGACCGAGAGACCCAAAGCGCCCTATTTATACAACTCTTTGGCCAAACTGGCACTCAAAATCTTCGGGACATGAACGGGGAGGAAGAACCGCCGCACTCTTTGGACTCGCAAACGTGCACTCGTCGCATACACGGCGTAATCACTCGCCCGACGCGCGAATGCGTCGCAACGGTTCGCGGATTATTAATATTTATATGACAATTCCCGGCTGGGCCCCTCGGATGTGGAATGCGTCCGCTCTCTCGCGACCCGAAACTCATCGGCGACGGGATATTCATATCTTCACACGTGTGGCAAATAAACTTTCCGTCCTACCAATTTTTTACCCCTTTTTTCTTTCTTTTTTTTATCCAAAAATAATTCGACACGGCGATATTATTATAAATGTAAATAACAAATGAGAATCTATCGGCAAAGTGGTCGATCGGAGTTCGTTGATTAATACACTGAGAGAAGGATATAATAAAAACTACCGGTCATCTAAGAAACATTACCGTAGCTAATGGTAGTACCAAATTGGGGCGCCAACTACGGCAGCATATCCCGGATTTTCCAAGAATTTTTACCATAATATGTATGAAAATTTTCTACTACGTGCTATGGTAACATCTCTCAAACGATATAGTCATAGTTATTAGTGGATCCTTCACTCACTGTAGACACTAACCACCTATAGAGGTAAATTAAATTACAGTCAGCACGATATATTCATATCTTCACACGTGTGGCAAATAAACTTTCTATCCTACCACTTTATTTTATTTTTAGATAAAAAAGAATACCTTTTTTATCTATAAATAAAATAAAGAGCGTTGGGCCGACACTAAAAAAAAATATCAACGACTCAAATAAAATTCGCTTGCTGTCTGCCAAAGAAGAAAATTGTTATTCCACTTCCACTTTCAATTCTCACAATTCTTGACAGTCTTGCCGTCGTCGTTTCAATATCATATAGAACAGTAAGAATTGAAAGTAGATTCGAAATAAAAAAAAAATGTGGAGCTCACAAGCGGAGTTTTTATCAGCGTAGACGTTGCCCGACCAGCCACAGAGGTAAATTACACACGTCACGATATTATTCATATCTTCACACGTGTGGCAAATAAACTTTCTGTCCTACCAATTTCCCCCCTTTTTTTCTTTCCACTAAATTCCAAAAATAAAAAACAAGAAGCGTCGGCCCGACTCGACACGCCGATATTATCATAAATATAAATACGAAATGAGAATCTATCGGGTAGAGTGGTCGATCGGAGTTCGTTGCTGCCTAGACGCGGGCCGACCAGCGATAGAGGTAAATTACAGCCGTGCCAAGGGTCATCATCGAGCCATAAGGGGGGGTCGTACGAGGACGAGGCGATGAAATTATTGGTATGAGAGAAAACACGGATAATTGGCATAATTATCCTAGCCGCGGCGGTGTAACGATTACATTTGTCTACCTCGCCTCCGAGAGGAGACAAGAGGAAGATCCGCGAAAGTGCAGAGGGAAGGGGGAGGGGGGGAGGGGGGGGGGTGAAAGAGGAGTCTCGCGAATTTCGTCTCATTTACATTCTTAATAGAATTATTATTGGGCGAATAGCCGGGCCGAGAACCTGGTCCAATTATACTCGAACGAACATGCTCGCGTTGTGCCGGTGTGCGTGTGTGCGCATGCGCGTGTGCGTTTCGGAATTCTGCGGTGCGGCCGAACGAGGGAAGGCCTGCGAGAGCGCGTCTCCCTTCTTCCGCTTGCATCTCAAAGAGGGATGAGAAACGCGTTCCTCGGGTTCGGGAATACATCGTTGCCCGCTGCACAGCCCCGGTGTGTGCCGTTGCGTCTCGGGAACGTCATTATATTTTCGCGATACGCACTCGGCGAAATCATAGAGTAGGACGGGCTCCGCGGACGGGCGGCGGAAGAGACGGCCGACGGAAGATCGGAGCGCGAGCGAGGAGGAGGTTGGACGAAGAGAAAACCAGCTTCTCCCCGCCGCCCCACTCGGCGGGACTCTCGGCGGACAAAAAGTTAATCGTCGTGTGGCGCAATAATTACTTTGGATAGGATCTCTCCGGCTGCACTCCCGGAGTGGCACCGCCGCGGCGGACCGCGCGATGCATCTTCTTAAGTCGGGAGAGGGCGCGGGAAGTTCTGGCGATAGCGAGAGATGGGGAGAGGGAGGTAGCCGAAGAGCCGGGCGAGAGATGGACCGAGGAGAGGAGCAGGTGGGAAAGTACTCGTTGCAGTACTAATGGTAAAATCTGAGAATAGGGACAAAATCTGAGAAACGAAATTTTGCTGATAGCGAGAGCTAAGGGGAAGGAATGAGCTGAAGAGCCAGACGAGAAAAGTAGGTGGTAATCTTGACTCGTTGCAGTACTAATGTTAAAATTCGCGGTTGCAGACAAAATCTGAGAAACGAAATTTTGCTGATAACGGGGGCCAAGGGGAGGGAATGAGCCGAAGAGCCGAACGAGAGATGGACCGAGGAGAGGAGCAGGTGGGAAAGTACTCGTTGCCGTACTAATGGTAAAATCTGAGAATAGGGACAAAATCTGAGAAACGAAATTTTGCTGATAGCGAGAGCTAAGGGGAGGGAATGAGCCGAAGAGCCGGGCGAGAGATGGACCGAGGAGAAGAGCAGGTGAGAAAGTACTCGTTGCAGTACTAATGTTAAAATCTGAGAACAGGGACAAAGTCTTAGAAATGCAATATTGCTGATAGCGAGAGCTAAGGGGAAGGAATGAGCTGAAGAGCCAGACGAGAAAAGTAGGTGGTAATCTTGAATCGTTGCAGTACTAATGTTAAAATTCGCGAATGCAGACAAAATCTGAGAAACGAAATTTTGCTGATAACGAGAGCCAAGCGGAGGGAATGAGTCAAAGAGCCGGACCAGGAATGGACCGACGAGAAGAGCGGGTGGGAAACTTTACTCGTTCCAGTACTGATGTTAAATTCCGCGAATACAGACAAAATCTGAGAAACGAAATTTTGTGATAACGCGGGCCGAAGGGGGGGAGGCGGGAATGAGCCAAACAGCCGGATCAGAAATGGACCGACAAAAAGCTTAGGAGGGAGACTTGACTCGTTCCAGTATTAATGTTAAAAAATGGGCGAACACAGACAAAATCTAAAAAAAACGAGAATTGGGCATGCGAGACTGTACAACACAGTAATCGTAATCGCTGAGCATACCTTTCAAAAGCGTAGTGCCTCTCCTCATATCTGCAACACATAAACAGAGGCTTCGTGTAACTATAGGAATAACGGAACGAAGAATGCTCGTCGTGCTTTTTATAACGCGCCCGTTTACATTTATCATCAGGATGCACGAATAAAATACATAATTTTTTTTTTTTTTTTTTTTTTGAACAACAATAACAACATGGGGGTATTAGCGGATGAGATAGCAAATGGGGATGGGAAGGAGTGAGGGAATAATAAAAATAAATAAAATAAAAATAAGAGAACCGCGAAAATTATTTCGTTCGAGCGGAGAGAAGAGGGAGAGAGCGTTAGGACCGGGGTAGACGGGTCGTTACATCTCGCAGGTAGTTATCCTACCTCTACCTATGAGACGCTGCTGCGGGTAGGCCGGATCATCGCCGAGAGAGTGAGACCGCTCGAGGGAGAGCGTAGGTCGGCGGATAGGCCTAATTTCCGAGACCCCGCACTTATGCCCCCGCGAATCAACTTTTCCAAAGTCTAATAAGCAATTTCGCGATGTGCCGAGGGAATTACGTCGAAATTGGGCGAGCCAGCCAAGAGGATCGCGCGTCCAGCCAAGAACAACTTCGCTCGCTAGGCTCCGTGCACATATATTTCGTCTCGTTTTCTCGCTGCGCTCCGAGACCTCGCTCGAACGAATTTCATTTCGTCGAAAAGCTCGAGGATCCCCCGAGCGACTTGAAAATTACTAAAAATCGATAAAAAATGTGTGTTTTCTTGAAATCAATCGCCATTGTAATACATTTCTTTAGTGCGCGGAAACATACCGGAGAAATGTGAAGTAGCGACTATTGAAAAATTTAATGTTTCAGTGATTTTAGTAGATTATATTATAGTATTCTTTTCTCACTGTAAAAAATATCTCTATGCACCCAGAAAAATAATTTATTTGACGCCCCGCAAATAAATATTTATTTTTTGTAAATAAATATTTAAATTACATAAATTAAATAAATATTTATTTAATCCGAATAAATATTGATTTAAACCAAATAAATACGTACTCGCGAGGCGCCCGCCTAACAAATTATTTTTCTGAGTGTATCCGATACTGCGTATAAATCAAAGATCCGCAATTAAATATTGGGGAGTACAGAAAACGCGACCGATGTATCGGTAAAGCCCATTTATACCTTCGAAGAATCACCGAGTTTTTTTTTTGTTTTTTTTTTTATGTTCAGGAAGGTAACTGGCTCGATCGCTAAAAAGATCGGTAACGATGCCATAATGACGTACTTCGCGGGCCGATAAATTCGCGGCCTGCGTCGTTCGCCCATCGGACTTTGATCGGCCGTAAAGCGAGATTCATACGGTTTTTCGTGTCGATGAGGATGAGAGTCAGGGGCGGGCGCGCGCGCCCGTATTTCTTAAGGGGGTACACGGAGAAGAGAGCGGGGCCGAGATCGGTTCCCTAATCGAACCCCCCCTCGTTGTATTCCCTTCGTCATTGTCGAGACGAGGAGAAACGGATAGACGATAAAGAAGAGAAGGAAGAGAGGATCGCCCGATGGTTTTTCCAGTGCCACCGGGCGAGTCTCCGCTACGCGGTCCGGAATGCCGGTCCTGCCCGATAAAAACCTCACCCAAATATCTACCGTTCGTTCCTCACCGTTCGGCTCTCTATAACTCCCTCTCGGCTCGGCACTCCGGCACTAATGAAAATGCCCATTGTTGCTCGCTCGAGGTTTTGCGCCGAGATTATTTTGCAGCGACCGGCATCCCGATCGCGATCTCTTCGACCGCTCGTCCGTGTCGCATCCCCTTTGCGCGACCCTCATTTTTATCTTTTAACCGACGATGCAAAAAAGTGGGTTTTTTCTCAACTTTGCTAAAATAACGACATTCCTTGCGTGCAAGACGGATGGAAAATCGCCGATTATTGACCAATGATCGTTATGATCTTGTGCGCATGCGCAGTATTTTTCCATTACTTCCGCAGGAAGCCATTATCACTTCCGGAATAGGAATGGTCATTGGCGATTTTGACGATTTTGCGACGCAAGAAATGTGGTTATTTTAACGAAGTGTGAAAAAAATATGGAATTGTACACGGGGAGGAACGGATTTTCACTTAGTGTGATTTCTGCAAGTTTTATACTCGTCGAAAATCGCGAACTTCCCTCCCTTGTTATTACATAATATATATTCTGCACCGGAGCTTCATATTTCCTACGAAGCTCCGACCGACTCTGCGCTCTGTGGCTCTGGGCAAAAGCGAGGCCTGCTTTCGCTTATGCGCTTCCTGTGACTTTTTTTTCTTTATTTGCTTGGATATTTTCTTTTGTATTTGTCTATTCTGTTTTCTCATATTTTGAATTCTGTTTTCATTTGTTTGCGGGTTCATTATATTTTGTTTTATTTGGTTATGTAATCAGTTTTGTATTTTTTGCTTATAGTTGCCCTTTGATTGCAGGGCTATTATGAGTGGCACGGTTCACTTAGGGGACGTCGGTCCCAGAGAACGGAATAAACTCTTTCTATCTATTTAGGCTTCTTGCATATTTCATTGTGTATTTTCATCTTTGTATCTTTCTGTTAATATTTTTCGTCTTGCTTTTGCGGTTGCGGGCTTTGCATTTCGCTTTTTGTCCTAATTTTTGCTTGTATAACTTCATTGGTTACGTAAATTACTCGTAGGACGTATGTATGTGTTAAATTGTATTTAATTTAATTTCATTTTGTCTGTTTTATGGGCTTGTATTCGGTTTTCATTGTAAGTTCCGGCACGGCGGAACTTACAAAGGCTTCTGCCCCAGAACATGGAACAAACATCTCTATCTCTTCCCAGTCCCGAATCCAGTCCCGATGTTATACAGTTAAAATTTTATTTATTCATTTGTTTATTCTCCTACTCATTTATTTATTTATTTATTTATTTTATATGAACACCACTCGGATATTTTTATTGTTTATGTCTGGATCTATTTTGTGGCATATACGCCACTTCGTTATATTTTTTTAGAAATGTCTGCATCTGTGGCTTAGCGCTTGAGGGGATTCGTCTCAGAGTGCAAAATAAATCTCGCTTTCCCTCTATTTCGCTCTCTCTTTCCGGTAATCCTAGGCTCGGTTACCGATTTTCTCGTTCCCCGCCGCGTCCACGACCCGATATTGCAACAACACAGTCACGCTGTCCGAAACGACTCGTCACTGCGAAGATCGCTCGGGATAGCTGCCAGAGAGACGAAAGGAAAAAAAAAAGACCGTGTTGACTAGATAATAGGCCTTCTTACGTGGCACTAAAAGGCCTCTCTCGTAAATAGACCTCCGGCTGATTTAATTTCCCGCTACGGTAATTGACGTATACAGTGTGCGACGACTCTCCCGAGCACCGGCTCTCATGGCCCTATATACAGGCATCTCTCCGTGCAGCTCGTAGGCCACGACTTCCGTACCGCTGTGTCATCCCGCGACGGTCTCGAGATAAATATCATTTCGTCCCCGTCCGTTCTCTTGTTCGTCTCCTCGGTGTCCTAGGTAACGGTCGAGGCTACGCTTGTGTATCGAGCACAAGAAAAAAAACTCCCCACCACTGTCACGAGGATAGGAATATGTGACGCCTAACATCCAAGAGACGAAATTTTGCTGATAGCGAATGCCGAAGTGAGGGAAAGAGTAGGACGAGAGATGACTCGTTCCAGCAAGGCAAATGGCCCAGTTTCCGCCGCTGTCCCAGTTACCGTCATCAAACACAATTTATACTAATAATAAATACAGTTTTCATTTAATATAACAAAAAATTGACGGCATGTTAAAGGGCGAATTTAATTCATGATTTATGCAGCTGTACGTGTATTGTTTTATAAAATGTTCCATTTAACAATTGAAGATAGCGGAAACTGGGCATTTCTATGCCTGTAACGCGGATGGAAAGGGCCGAAGCTCGCCGAGCGGGAGGACTTATGATTCTGAAGATATCTGCATGTGCCCAAATTTCATCAAGTTACAATGGTTGTATTTTGCATTGTACAAATTTTGCTCGAGGAAGTTCACTCGGAGATTAAAATTCTACAAGTAAACAATTGGTTATTCATCCTAAACCCGTGCACTGACAGAGACTTGCCAAAGATGAAATTTGATGTCATGCAAATACCTTCAGGGTCATAAGGTAAACGTACCAATGACCGGACACGTCCCAGTGGCCGGACAAGGCGTGCGTGCAAGAGAGATGGAAATGCGATTTCCCATACACGTCCCGGGACTGGGACTTCTCCCTTAAGTGTCCGGGCATTGGTACGTCTGCCTTAATTCAGCGGGAGTACAAGTGAAGCTTTTCCTCCCGCTGGTCAAGAGTCGTCCACTTTCCACCCATCGCAGTCATGAAACGGGGTCTTTTTAGCGTAGTCGGAAAAGTATCGGTATCAAAAGTATAGCCGCCCTAGCTAAAGTTCGAGGCTACGTTTCTACATCGAGCACGAGAGGAAAAAAAGTGCCGAGGATAGGAATACGTGATGCCAATTCCGAATGGTATCGCGGTGCGGCGCGCACGTGCGGTACGGCACGGCGGAGTCCATGCCGGCGAGGGAGGCTGCGATCCTCACGGATTCGCGGCTCGCGTCTCGATTTCGGGAGCGGTCAAGCGCGAGCGTAAGACTCCGTCTGGAGTCGTCCGGCGGGCTCCTCTCCGAGGGATCTCGCACGTCGAAACGTGGCCGGCGGGTTGCACGTGACCCAGCTGGTCCGGGATCTTCCGGGACGCCGCCGGCCGACGGCGAGAGGATCGCCCGGGGGCGGAAAGGGGACCAACCCGCGTGTCCGTGACGTCACGTCTATCCGGCGTGCGGGATTTCTCTCGACGCGCCTACGCCGGCCACGTACCGAGAGGACGCCGTGAGTTTGCTCTACGCGGACCGAACGGACCATTTATCAGTGCGCATGTACCCGGTTCGTGCGGTTCGTCCTCGGCCGCACGATCGCCGAGAGCCCACGCAGCCCTCCGCGTGTTGCGGCCCAGGATCAGCCGGTGGAGAGGCGGCAGGTAGTGCAAACCCGCGAGGACTCTCCGGACTCGTTAGGAATTCCGCTCGGTCGTGCCGGCAGCCGTCGCGTATAAATTCGGCGGGAAAGGGAGAGGCGCAAGCACCGACCGCTTGTGGCACGTGTGCCCCGCGGCAGGCACGTTCTTCTAATCCGCAGCGGGATGACCGGTGAATCCTCACTCCCCGCCCCCGAATGCTTCCTGACGTCCATACCGCTGCCGGTGCTCTTGGAATCCTCCTCGGGGCTCACCCAGTTCTACTCCGGCTCGGACTTTCGGCCGACGATTCGCTGTCGAGGCGACGGTGTCGTCGCGTCAGTGGGTCAAGCGAGGATTCGAAGGGTCGTGGAGTTAATGGCAACGTTACGGTCTACGAAGTTGTATTCATTTTCGGGTTATTCGTCGTCGATATCGCCTGGGCTGTTTCGGTGTATTTTTATCTGTTTTTATTTGCTTCCTCATGGAGGAAGCTTTGTTTTCGTGAAAAAAACATTTTTCGAGATTTTTTCTTTTTATTTTATTGAAAAGACCATTTACGATGCACACACTCAGAAAAAAAATTTATTTTGTTTAAAAAAAATATTTATTTGATTTTAATAAGTATGTATTTCATTTAAGTAACTTTTTTTTAATTTAAAAAATATATTTATTTAAATCAAATAAATATTCTGCTTAAACCAAATAAACGGTGGCTGTCAAATAATTTTCTCAGGAATCTTTCTCAGCTTCGCCCAATTTTACTCCAGCTCGGACGTTCATCGACACTTCGAAATCTCGTCTCCGCATTATCACACGCGTAGTTCAAGCGGTGCCTGAAGATTCAGCGGATCATCGAGTTAATGGAAACGTAGCCGTCTACGAAGTTATATTAATTTTCGGATTATTCGTTGTAAATATCACCCTCGCTCTTCCGTTGTATTTCTATCAGTTTTTTTTTCTTCTTACTTTTAAAAAATATTTTATTTTAATTTTTTATGACACACGGGTGCGCTTACCGATCCGGCATTCCGCGTACGGCGGTGCGCCGCGAGTGCACGAGCGCCGAGTAGCCGGTGAGACAGAGCATTAAATCACAGGGCGATAATAACTCTCCCGGCGCGGATCTTTAACGTACGGCGTGATAATTCACGCCCGAGTGAATATTATATCCGAATATCTCGCGAGATTTTTTTTCTTTAAATACATATATTCTTTCTTCGCAACACATCGGACGGTGAGAACGCATAGCTTGGCACTTGGCGCGCTTTGCGTCCGAAGATTTGTGGCAAGCTGCTCTCGCACCCGAGCCAGCTCGAGCCGCGCAGACCCCCGCGGCTATACTTATGGCGACTCGCAGATTCTCACCCGCTCTCCGCTGCCCTCGAATCCAATATTCCAAATCCGTCGACGAACGTCGAACAATTTTTTTTTCTCCAGTCTTTCAGCTACAATCTTTTTCACCGATAGAAAAAAAAATGTAGGGTAGAGTGGGGCAAAATGGGACAACGGGGCAAAACGAGGCATGGGGCAAAACGTCATTTTCCAATAATTTTTGGATGCCCGAATTCGCGATACATCAGGCTTTTCTGCTCCCTTTGCCACCTTGCCCGATCCAAAAATAATTGGAAAATTTTGTTTTGCCCAATTGGGGTAGAGCGGGACAAAACGGGGCAACGGAGCAAAACGTCATTTTACAGTAATTTTTGGATGTCCGAATTAGCCCTATCGGATACATCAGGCTTTTCTGCTCCGTTTTGCCACCTTGTCCAATCCAAAAATGATTGGAAAATTTTGTTTTTCCCAATTACCGGGTTTTGCCCCATTTTGCCCCGCTCTCCCTATAACATTTTTTTTTCATCGTGAGCGTTTATCGTGGCAGCGGAGAACGAGAATCGGTCACGGCTTGGCCGCGGCTCGAGCGACCGCAGTCCGCGATCGAGATGGACCGAGAAAAATCGTTCAACAATGGCTCGAGCGAGCCGGAGACTTTCGCGCACCGATGGGAAAGGTTGAAGCGGCCGAGGAGAAAAAGTCTGGCGACCCAGCGAGAAGAAGAGCCGACGCGACGTTCCGGAGTAAGAAAAGCAAGGGAGATGAGGATCGAGAAGTAAGGTAACGGTACCGATGTTCGGACACGTCCCAATCTTCGGACACTCCTATGCAGATCTGATTTATTCCGAATTGAAGTATTGAAAATCCATTAT
>JAPYZC010002158.1:0-17988 GCA_030522665.1 Ichneumoninae sp. A BG-2022a
TTGTTTAAAATCGTAATTTTCAAGTATTAGATAAAATTCTGAAAAAATTCATACGTATTCAGAAAAATTAACAAATCATTTTCGTAATAAAAAAAAATTCGTTGCACAATTTTTTTTTTTTTTTAGTAAGTTGTTATTAACATTCTTAAATTATTATTATGCACAAACAATCTTTTCAGCACCTTTTATATGCTAGAATTTTTTCAGATTTTTTTTCTCATCGATAAGTGTTTATAATCTTTGTCTTTTTTCTCTCGAACTTACGCGGCGTCAGTCATTGCGCTAGTACTACCTTAAGTTATCGCAAAGCGTGTTTAAAGTAAATCGGATATAGTCGGATATAATCGGATAGATTCTCTCTAAGCTGCACGAGTAGCTTGGCTAGATCGTGCTCCTGCATACATATATATCCCTCCTTTGATCTCCGGTCATCGGCTAAGCCCTCGCAGTCCGGCAGAAAGAGGAAGAGGGGGAGGGGAAAATGGAGAACCGGAAGCTCGCTTCGAGAGTCCCGTGGGAGGGAAGTACTGAACGCGGTGCATTACAAGTACCGCTCCGAATACCCGTGACAAATGTATTCTCTACTCTTCAGCGACTCCACAACTTGCAGTAGTTTCTTTTAACACAGAGGCACGCGCGTGTCGAGCCTCTCGCGAAATGCCCTTCGTCTCGCGGCTGTCCGCGAGGCGTGAGGGACGACAAGCGGACAGGCTAGACTTTCCACTCGTGGCCGTCTTCGTGGGCTCTCATCATCGGCGTCGTCGACGCGCGCTGCACTTCTCATTAATTCCTCGTCTTCGTCGACGGCTCTCGTCCCTCGTCGAGTCATCCTGACGCCCGGAGGAATTCACCGGCAAAGGCTTCCCTCGAAGATAAATAAACTTTCGCTCTTCCCTCATCGCGCTCAACAGCAGACGGTTGCGCGTCTCTCCCGCAGAGAATTTCACGATTGTTCTCGCTATCTATTTTTTTTTTTTACAATTTTTTGCTTTCGTTTTTTTTTTAATTGAGAGTTACGATGTATCGTGAAGATACATTATTTTATTCGTTGGAACTATCGTTGGGAGGAACGAATGTTATTTTATTTGCTGCGGATGTAAAAGCGGAGTTGGGAGCGCAGGCTCGTTACAGGTTGCGGCTTTCCTCGGATGGATTCTTATCACGCCACGAAGGAAACCGCGGTATCGCTGGGTGCGTGTGCTTTGTGTTACCGCTGCCGGCATGTTAGGTCGAGGAATTCGGAAGATTTATGTACCGTGAGTGAGATCACTGCGATAGCTTATTTTTCGCTTCGGACGAGGATATTCTTATCGAGTATCGGGGTCAGCGTTGAAGAATTGGGTGATTTGCGATCGGCGGTGAAAAACTGTGATATCGAACCATTTGTCACATTTTTTTTTACCTTTAAAACCTTTTAAAAGCTTTTGAAAAAGGAAACTATTTATTCAGCCATCGAGTCTCCCGGGTGAGCGTCAGAAGTTCGCAATCAGAGCGCGGCCCTATACCTGCTGTGGCCAATTAACAAGTAGGTCGAACGAAAATGGGAAAAGGGAGTGAGGGACAGAGGCCAGAAACGTCAGCCAAGCCGGCTAATGGACATTCGCGAGAGGCCATCAGAGCCTTCGCGTTGGTTGAGGATCGATCGGTGTTCTCCAGTTCGAGCGAGTACCTAGAGTACCCTACACGTCCGGTACTTCGAGAACCCGCCGCCTCCTGGAACACCTGGGCGATAACATCGTTACACTGCTCGCTCCGTGTGATTTTCGTGTATACGCGGAACGTGTGCGATCGATTTACCGCAATGCCGCTTGGTATTAACGCGAGAGCTGCGGATCTATCGCGATGCGGTTCCGAGAAATTCCAATGGATATAGGATTATCGGAGGAATCCCTCGAGGCATCGTGTCTTAAGCAGAAGGCCGATCGCGTTTCACCACCGTCATTGATTTCAGCCGGTTCGTTGGAATATTAAAACTCGGAGCGGAATTCACCGAGGTAAACAATATGGGCCACCGTGATCAGCGCATAAATCAATGATTTATCACGTATCGATCGAAGCATATTCACCGACTTCATCCGGTAACAGAGCTGAGACAGCTAAAACGATCCGTGACTCGAATTTGATGCAAAGAACGTAAGTTCCAATCGAATCTGATCATCATTTTTCGCCCCCCGATGAGCACCATCGCATTTTTAATCAGGGTGTAGAAAGGGTGCGATACTTATCGGGAATGATGCACGCGGTAGATAACCGTCATTGATTTCTGCCGGGTTGTTGTAATATTAAAAGTCAGAACGGAATTCATTAAGGTGGTGTATATGGACCACCGTGATCAGCACATAAATCAATGATTTATCACAATAATATCGACCGAACCATATTCACCACCTTCATCCAGTAACAAACGTGAAACAGCTAAAACGATCAGTAACTCAAATTTGATGCAAAGAACGTAAGTTCCAGGTGACCATAATTGATTTCGGTCGTTTCACTGAAATATTAAAGCTCAGAATGGAATCCCCTAAAGTGGCAAATATGGACCACTATGATTAGCACATAAATAGCACAAATGATTGATCTTGAGCACAATAATACAATCGAACCATATTCACCACCTTTATGCAGTACCAAAGCTGAAACAGCACCAAAGCTGCAACAGCACCAACGGTGAAACAGCACCAAAGCTGAAACAGCACCAACGGTGAAACAGCACCAAAACTGAAACATCACCAAAGCTGAAACAGCACCAAAGCTGAAACATCACCAAAGCTGAAACATCACCAAAGCTGAAACAGTACCAAAGCTGAAACAGCAACAAAGCTGAAACAGTACCAAAGCTAAAACAGCACCAAAGCTGAAACAGCACCAAAGCTGAAACCGCATAAAAGCTGCAACAGTTCGTAACTCAAATTTGATGCAGCGAACGCAACTTTCAGTTGAATCTGATCACCATTTTTTACCCGATGAGCAACGTCGCCTTTTTACTCGGGATATAGAAAGGTCCCGATATGCATCGGGAATGATACACGCGATGGATCGAATATCGATAGGGTCGACATTCGATCCGCGATGGAAAATCCCGATCGTCTTCTTTTCCTCGTTGCATTCCTGCGGTCAGCCGCAGGGCAAGGTAACTCGTTAAGAGGCTTCGACCGTGGGCGCAGCCGCCGAGATTGAGCTGTTACGCACGAGAAAGTATCCCGGCACATTGTACCAGTGCGTACTCGAGTTGCGTGCGAAGTCGGTGCGTGCACTCGACCGTCCCGACCAACGCCGTATATAATGCATCCCTTTCCGAGAGTTCCTTAACGCTTTTCTAATTATCGCGTGCGCCGTGAATTAACAGAGATTCACCGACGCGTGCGCAGCGTCCCTCGCCAAGCTAGCGACGAGCTGAAGCATTAGCAACAGCAAATACCGTAAGCGATATTAACAATTGCCATGGAGATGCAAAAAAAGGAAACATCAAAGAAATGATCCACATGTCCTTTGACCGCGTTCCCGCTCCATTCTCGCTCGGGATAATTAATTGCGTAACTCATGTTTCAGATTATAATTGCGAGTTTTGATTAGTATAATCCCACTGCAGATGAAAAAATTTGCAATTATCATTAGAGCATTCTCGGCGTAATTGCGGCGATTCAAAGCAGTTGAGAAAAACAATTTAATTATTTTAATTAAATCGCGCAAAGTAGCGAGTTATCGCAGGCCGGTGACAATGCGCACGAATTTTCGTCGATCGATTGGAGCCGACGGTGCGCCGAGATTGGAGCGACTCTAGAAAGATGTATCGGGTCAACGAATATATCACAGTGACCAGAAGAAACTGGGTCTCGGACACGGGCACGTTTATTCGCGTCCCTCTTCGAGGCTCCCGGTGACCCTTTTATCTTCCTCTTTTTTTTGCATTATTTATATGCGGCGTATAGTACGTCGGTGCTCGTTCTTGTAATTAATGGAAGAGCGCGCGAGTACCGTCCAAGCGTAACGCACGTGGTGGCGTTGCAGGAGCGAGGCTCAGCTCGAAGAGGGTTTCGCCTCCCGAGCTGTCTCCTTCGGTCCGTCCGGGATATGACGATATCCCCCCCGCTTGGCCACTGGCGTAGCCACAACCTCGACTGTTCGTGCCTCGAGCCTCTTCTATTCCCAAACATCATCGCTGATGTTACTTCGGGCTGTTCCTACAAGCTCCCTTCCCGCATGCCTTTCACGCGTACACAATAGAACAAAACCGAAAAAAATAGACCCGTAGACATATTCTCCGTCGTTGAATTCAATGGCAAATGGAATTTGTATGGAGCAGATAGTCGCGACCGCAGGCATGTCGGCCTATTTACCCGATCTTTTTTTACTCTTCAAAGTCAACGGCGAGAATCAACAGCGGCATTGCGGGAGCCGGAAGGCTTCCTCTTCCACCAATCCGAACCTGGACGAAAAAGTGGGCTACGTCGTTCTTCCGACTCTTTCACCAGTCGAATACAAAAGAAGTCGAGAGGATTCGCCACATCGGAGATGTACTTCGGTCTTGAAAAAAAAAAATTCAATGGCTCCGATAGGGTTCTTTTAATCCGCTGAAGTAGCGTTATATACTGTGTGTCAATTTCCAGATCGTTCTTTTTTTTTGTTTTTTCATAAGACAAAGTGTAACTCTGTTCGACGTCGGCGAAGTTTGTCGGGGGGGGGGGGGGGGGGGGCTCATGCGAGGAGTCTCCGCACTGGGCGCTGTGATGTCGGTGGTCAATTAATTTGGCGAGTTTGCCGGTGGAACGGGGACAGGGACGATTTTATCGTGGTGCGAGGAAAACACGCCATATTTAGCATCGACCGTAAAACTGCCTGGTATCGCACACACGCACGAACGGCACGGCAATGTCCGCACGTTCGCTGTCCTTTACGAGGCTCACATGTGTAACCGGCGTACCGAGCCCGTAGTCATAGACGAGTGAAAGAGGGGCGTTTATTATGTACCGGTAGGTATATAGCAATGCCGCGTTACGTGTGCCACACGGGTGACATTTATGGCCATGCGCGTGCATACCCGGAGTCCCACTCGGCCGATTATGCACGCCAACGAACCTTACAAATTATTTCGACGAATCGGTACTTGGGAGTAATGGGAACGTTCGAACACTTTGGTCACTCGTTGGTCACGCAGCAATTTCGGAGCACAATTTAAAAAATCATTTTTTTTTTCGAGCTGACGTTATTACCGAACCCAACGTCAGAGTCCGTGAACATAAATTGGTGAACATAAATTGCTTTATCAAAGATCGAGTCTTTTTTTATGACCTCGGTCCATTATCTCCAATTTATCTGTATGCATATAAAGATGAAAAATTGTTCGAAAATTCGGCAACTCCAGAGTAAAAATATTCGAGTGTTACATCGGGCCGTGACAGAGTCCGGAGGTGGCCTGACAAGGCCTTATCAGGACCTTGTCAGGCCTCGAAGTAACGCTTGAAAATTTCTACTCGGCCCGCTGGCCCAATTTGCATGTGGTTAGGATGAACTTAGAGAAAAAGCATATCCGTTTTTTTTTAAGTGATTAATTAATTGCCCGTAGATTACCGGGAAACATCAGGCCTATAACTAGTCAAAGTACGTGAATATAAAAAGGAATGCTTTATCAAAGTTCGAGTCTTTTTTTATTAATATGGTCCATTATCCGTATATATGCAAAAATAAAATGTGGTTAAGAAACCCGAGAATTGCCGGTTCAATTTACATGTGTTTTAGATGAATTTAAAGAAAAAGAATATTAGATTTTTTTATATTTTCTTTTTAAGTGACCAATTACCCGCATATTACCGGTCAACGTTGGGATTGTGACTAATTAGCCATAAAAAAAGATGATTTTGCATGATTTAGCGCAGCAAACAGAGGTCAAATGGTACGAAGTGTTTAGATAGCTCGGCAATGGTATCTCAATTGATTTGCTGGAATTGAAACACAAAAAGACTTTAATAGGCGTCGATTATCCTCCGCCCACGATTTCCGACGATTATCCAATCGGCTCTCTTCTCGCCCGTGTACGCTACAACGGCGAGGCTACAACGTGCATCGGATCTGCGTGTTACCCTCCGACGATGACGGGAGAGGTGTAAAAAATTTTGCTGCGTCTCGCCGTCGACGGCTTGCATTTAATGCCGTCATGCAATATGTCACTCGTGCGGTTTATTAATAAATCGCGCGAGTACCCCGTGTACGATGTATAACAGGGTCCCGTTGATTCGAGACGACCGATCCAGACACGTTGCCGCTGACAGCACCCACCCGTGAAACAAATCCCATAGAAGGTCTCGGCGTGTAAAACCACAAACGTGGATTCTCCGTGTGTGTCCGTTCATTGCTACGAAAGGTCATTCGATTTTGCGGTAGAGCGGATATCTGGGCTAGTTGGGAAGCTGGACGATAAAAGCTCTTGACGTAGAAGGAGAGCGGGGCAAAACGGAACCCCGAGGAAAAACTGATGTTTTGACCGATCAGGAATCGGTAAAAACATTCGTCCGGTCCGTTTTGCCCCGCCCTCCCCCCCTACAAGATAAACCAAAGATTGATTGAAACCCAAACCGCTTTGCCAATACCGCGATCGGTTCTCGATCGTTAGGTCTTTCGAATTGGCGGTTTAGCTTGATCGATGGATCATTAATGCAGTCCGAACGATCGGCCGCAATCCGACTGAAGTATCAACAGCGATACCTTGCATTTCTCTATCGGTGGCCGCGCCGCTTATGCGCTGCCTACATCCGACTTCCCTTTTCTCATTTTGGAAGACAATAAGCTCTCCTCGGGCTGAGCCGCGGTGACGCTGAGTCAGAGCAACCGCGGCAAATAAAAAAGCCCGGCGACAGGGCCGTAAGCGTTCCTCGCATCGCGTGGGTCGTCCCGTCTAGACAGCGCGGCTTTCCCGCGGTGCGCGAGTCGCGGGAGATGAGCATTACGTGGCCGTACGTAAAGCCGGAATGTAATATGCAAGAACCGTTGCAAATCATTCTGGAGTAAATGAAGACCGAAGATTCATTCGATTAAGTAAACTCCCAAAGTTCGCGGAACACAAAACAGTATCGCGCACTTTGAGAAATCACGGTGACTCGTTTATTTTTTAAATCTCATGTAGCTCGCAAGCTCCGCGACATTGCCCACTCATCTGTCGATGTTAATTACGCTATGAACTCCGAAATCTCGACAATATAGCATTTCGAAGTGATTCGGGATTTTCGGATTCCACTCCTATAATTTGGATTTTTGGAAATTCACTCTCATACGCTCTAAACGCCGAAATCTCGAGAATATAGCATATGGGAGTGATTTATGATTTTCGGGTTTTACTCCCGTGTTGTTTGGGATTTGGGTTTTTCGACATTCAGTCCCATATGCTATGAACGCGGAAATCTCGAGAATATAGCATATCCGAGTGATTTATGATTTTCAAATTCGAATTTAATTGCCCACAAGCTCCGACACCTTCAAATTTTTTTCGGTGGAACCGATAATGCAGCAGAGAAGCGAATCCCGAGAAATGCGCATCAATTTTTGCAACAGCCGTTGCAAATAATTCGACAGTAAACGAAGACCGACTTAAATACCGAAAACCGAAAATAGTATCATTTACTTCCAGAAATCACTTTTGTTTATCTCGCGCACCTCGCAAGCCTCGCGCCCATATCCGCTATTCTCTTGATGCCACTTTTCCATAGGCTCCGATAGCTTACATGTTTTTCGATCGACCCGATAATGCAGCAGAAACGCTATAGAAGTTGAGGAATTCAAAAACTCGGCTGTTTGCCCGCCCGCTTTGATATACCATCGTAGATCGCCATCTGCTGTAACGCCTCGGCAACAGGCCTCGACTAACAGAGTCTACCCCATTGATTTTTCGCCCGCAAGGGGCAAACGCGACGCGTCACAACGCCCCCGAGCTTTCGAACGTTGACCAAATAAGGGTAGTAGTGGAGAGTGAGAGAGTGAGAGAGATCGGAAGTAAAACGCGTGACAATTCCGGACGGGGCAGCCCTTGCAGCTTGCCGCTGCTGCTGCTGCTCACTCGATCGCGTCGATCATGGCCTCGTCTGACCCGAACGTCACCGCTACCACTAGTGCTTGGAATACGTCGTCCTCCTCGAAACTCCACTTGTTGACTTGATCTACTTCAATTACTTCGATATGTTACAATACGGTTACCGCTGCCTCCACTGCCGTTCCCACCACGTTCCTACTTACGCGAAACCCGACGAGAAGAAACGTGACGAGGCTGTGAATTTAACGGTGAGAGGAATGGTTCTTTGATTAATCAACAGTCTCGCGATTCGGACCTAACGAGATTACGGAGATTAGATTAAATTTCTTTTTATCCCCGATCAAGTGATTAGTCAATAACAAAAATAACTATTATCGAAGTGCTAAAAATGAGTCGTTCGTCACTCACGAATATTGTCATTCCGTTTTTTGTGTCATCAACATTTATTTTTGTAAAATGGAAAAAAATAATTGTGGGCAAGAAATTATTGACGAAAGTGTAAAGAATTTTTCTTCAGCTGTTTGTCGAGTTGTTCGGACTGAAGCGTTCGGTGGAAAATTGATCGTGCGTGATGGTGTTTGGAAAATGTGTGTTGCTATGCCCCGGACAAGGCAAATAATCGTTGCTTCGGTTAAAAATAGAGTGCACGATCGAACCGATAATTATTATTGTGGGAAGTTCCAGTGGTTATTGAATTCGGACATTTTATTGGTATTTTTTTTTAGTCTCAGAAGCAAAAGGTATTTATGAGAGCTTGCCCAGTGCTGGACGAATGTCCGGGATATTCGGTAAATTCGTGTCGATCAAGTGTGTTTCCCACGGACCCGATTACCCGTCGGAGCTTTGGTGATTGTTTCAATAAGACTTAATTTAATTGGGACCAATTCTATCGGATAACGGTGAGAGAGCAAGCGAGAGTTCATTGAACTACCGTTAACTCACCCTCCGACTAAACCCTTCACTATTTCGGTCCCTCATCGAAGCACGTGCACGAAATAATTTATACGCAAAGTTATCCATAATTTGAACGGAAAGGCATCCATAATTTATACGCTTATGATCCCGCAATAAGATAGACATATGCTGGAACCGATAAAATAACCAAAGGCAAATCTTATCGACCAGAGATATTGCCCCGTTTGCCCCGATTGCCCGTTCAAGCGTTTCTAAACGGAGTCTAAATTTAGATGCTTCGCCGGACAGTAGCCGAGGCTCTTGAGACATGGAAGTTTGACGAACCATCATCTTGCCTTGCTGGAAGTGATGTTTTAATAAAAATTTCAAAAATTTTCTAATGACCGAAATTTCTCCAGTAAAGCGGCTAAATTTGGATGCTTCACTCGATAGTAACCGAGGTCTTGGGTCATGAAAATTTGATGAATCGTCATCTTGCCTCGCTGGATGTGATGGTTTCATACAAATTTCAAAACATTTATAGTTATTGAAATTATTCCAGTGAAGCGGCTAAATTTAGATTCCTCATTGGACAGCAGCCGACACTCTTGAGTCATGAAATTTTAACGAATCGTCGTCTTGCCTCACTGTGAATGATATGCCTTCATAAAAATTTCAATATGTCTCTACTGATTAACATTTTTCCAGTGAAGCGGCTAAATTTAGATGCTTCACTGGACAGCAGCCGAGCTTCTTCAGACACGAAAATTTGACGCATCGTCATCTTCTCACGCTGGCAGTGATGTTTTTATAAAAACTTCAAACATTTTCTAATGACCGAAATTTTTCCAGTACAGCAACCGAGGCTCTCGATTCATAAAAATTTAACGAATCGTCATCTTGGAACGCTGTCAGCTTTCATGATAATTTCAAGCTGCAGGCGCTCGGTTTAATAATTGAACCGAGCGATTAAATAGGAATGTCTTTGATCAACTATTTCGCCGAGGTTCACACTTTTTCCCTGCGATTCAACGCCTTCCCTCCCGTCACACGAATTCGCGTCTCCGGAGACCGTGGATTGGCATCTTGTCCCTTTTTCCCTCGAGTTAGCACATTCGCCGCCGTTTGTCCCTCTCCCGTTCGTCCGGAATTAACGCGCTCCGGTGCTCCGCGGACACGTGCGGATCGGCTCTGTGTATCGACAAAGTCCACGGCTTCGAGACCGTGGCTCAAGCGGAAAGTCGAATTCCACCGTGGTTAACGCACTCTTGCGCTAACCGGATAGTCTATCCTAGCTAAAAGTTTCCTCGGTCCCTCGATGCGTCGAAGCTCTGCATCTTGCGAGCTGCCCGCGCTAATTTTAGATCGGTCTCGAATACCGTGCAAAATTTGCCGTACTGTCGGCAAAGAACCGACGACGCGACTCCATGGATATTAAATTAAATTTTGCAACTTGGTTATTATTAACGACACAATGCCTACGGCTCAAGCGGAAAGTGGAATTCCATCGTGGTTAACACACTCTTGCGCCAACCGGACATTCCATCCCGGCTGAAAGTTTCCTCGCTCAGGCCTCTCGATACTTCGAAGCTCCACAGTCGCTTTTGTGCGCAATCTAACTGTGAATGAAATTAGGCGATTCGACGCGCTCGTTTACCATTTTTATGCAGATTCCGCGAACGAATAATTCGAACCGACGTCCGCCCTCGCTCGTTTATTCATTCATTCCTTTGTGTGGAAAAAAGAGAACTTCCCCTCGTCTACGTTATTCAATCCGCGACTATTATCTGACTTTCAGATGTGTTCGAAGGCCTGAATCGAATTTTTTTTTCCTGCCGCTGCCCGACTCCGTCGCTGTGAGCACACGAGGGGCCGTTATATTATAATATAACGAGATAATACAATAACGATGGGAAAACTTCTGAGCCTTCTGGCTCGCGACGAGTCGACCTGCTGCACTCCGCAGAAGTACGATGTCTTCCTCGACTTCGAGAGTGAGTATAATTATTATAATAATTTTTTTAATAACCTGGATATAATGATCCGCAGTCGAGGATGCAACGATCTTTATTCGTCGAACCATTCGACAATTGAAAATGTTTTCTTCCTCAGACGCCCAACCCTCGGAAATCGAGAGGGAAACTTTTGAGGCCGTTCAGCGCGTCCTCAAGAACTCGGAATCAATCCTCGAGGAGATTCAATGCTACAAGGGCGCGGGTAAGGAAATAAGAGAAGCTATTTCCGCGCCAACGGAGGAGTGTCAACGCAAAGCGTACCTCACCGTCGCACCGCTCGTAGCGAAGCTCAAAAAGTTCTACGAATTTTCTCTCGAATTAGGTAATAGTACATTTTTACTCATATTTTTTATTAATTTTTTTTCTGGTTATTTTTTGTAAACTGGAATTTTTTTTTTTTGCAGAGCGCGTCGTGCCGAAGATACTGGGTCAGTTGTGTTCGGGCAATCTATCGCCGACCCAGCATCTGGAGACCCAGCAGGCGCTGGTGAAGCAACTGGCGGAGATTCTCGAATTCGTGTTGAAGTTCGACGAGCACAAGATGAAAACACCGGCGATACAGAACGACTTCAGTTACTACCGAAGGACTCTGACGAGGGCCTCGCTCTCCAGGCAGGACAATCCCGAGCGTGATCTCGTTGTCGGTAACGAACTCGCGAATCGAATGTCACTCTTCTACGCCCACGCCACACCCATGCTGCGAGTTCTCAGTCACGCAACTATAACTTTCTTGATGGACGTAAGCTACGCAACGTCCTCGCATTATTACTTCCACTTCGTACATTAACGTTTATGCCCGAAGCGCACGCTCGACTGAATAATTCCGCCTTTCAGAATGAGGACATACCGAGGGAAAACATCACAGAGACTTTGGGCACGATGGCCAAAGTTTGTCTCAGAATGCTGGAAAATCCGTGAGTTGTTTTATCGAACCGTCGAACGTTCAGGTATTTTGGTTCGTTGTGTCAACCCTTCGAAGCACGGTGTATCACGGGATAGGGGAGAGTGGGGCAAAATGGGACAGACAATCCGATCGTGTCGATGGTCAAAAATGGGACGTCTTAAAATTGTTGGAAAATTGCAATATTGAAGACGTTTTTAAAAACGCAATTTTCCAATCATTTTAGGACGTCCCATTTTACCCCATCGAAGGATCCCGATTGTTGGTCCCGTTTTGCCCCGTTCTCCCCTGCACCTCTTTGAATTCAGAAAAAAATGCAGTAATGACCAACCGGTGTATTTCAAACTTTACACTTGTAAAAAAAAAAAATTGTATGGTTCAAAGGGTTAAGACGATGTGAAAGACCCTGCCGATTGCACTTCTTACGGTCGGTCAGTAACAAATCGCTTCTCCTATTTGCTCCGATACTGTTGATACTTTGGAAAGAAAAATTCGGAAAAAATTGGGAAGGCAATTTTTGCCGACTGATTTTGATCAGTCGTGTGAAATTTTATGTTCTCTTTGCAGCAATCTACTGGCCCAGTTTCAAAGGGAGGAGACTCAGCTGTTCGTGCTCAGGGTGATGGTCGGTCTCGTTATTCTTTACGACCATGTTCATCCGCAAGGTGCCTTCGTCAAGGGTTCGAACGTCGATGTGAGTTATCCGGAAGACGAATCAAAGAATTTCACAGGCTTGAGAGTAAAATTATTTTTCATTTTTTTAAGGTAAAGGGCTGTGTGAAGCTGCTCAAGGACCAACCACCGTGCAAGAGCGAAGGTCTGCTGAACGCGCTGCGTTACACGACGAAACATCTGAACGAGGACAACACACCGAAAAATATAAAAAATTTATTGGCGGCATGATTGCCAAAGCAGCGCGGCTGCTGCATAAGAAGTTGAAGAGAATTTAATCAATCGCCTCTGACGATTTATCCTCGATCTTCGTGAATAATTGCTGTACCTTTGAGGGTCAAGACTTCCAACTCCCACACACACCAAGGACCTGCCGACAAACTGCCTACGTGGTAATAATAAAAATACAAAGAAAACTGAAAAAAATACAAAAAAAAAAAAAATAGGCGAAAGGAAGTGCAAAATCGAATACGAGGAAGCGACTATGGGAATTGTGAAGTTACTTCCATATCGTTGGTCCAATGCTAGAAGGGCTCGTAAGCATAGCTTATACACACTTCACATGCCCTCTTTACGTTAGGCCATCGATATAATGAGCGCGGGAGAGCGACTATCGTGATCATAATTATTAGAAATTTATTATTACCAATTTAACAATTATTACGTAAAATAATCGATGCTCGAGCATTGTGTATAGTCAAGCTCTAATCGGGATTGAAGTAATTGATTATACTTAGAGCATATCAGATATTATCGAGAGTATCGGGGGGTACATCCAACATTAATTGTATTATTGATATAGAAAGTTTTTCGCCCCGGATGGGCAGTCGAATGAAAGTTTTAAGCTGTGTTGTGCCTATCGCAAAATGTTTCTTTTTTTAACTCTTGTTTCTTTCTCTCCGTCTTGTTTTATTTTTTATTTTTTTTAATATTCTCTGTTGTTAGGTGAGTAAGTTCAAGAGTGTTTCCATTAAGTAGGGACGAGCGTGCAGCCGAGGGGCTGTGAATAAAAGCGTTGGATATAAAAAAAAAATGACAAAATGAATCTTCATCGAGCTCTCTAATCTTCACTCGCCCCTCGTCTGCACAACGAACAACTACGTTTTACGAAAACCCGACATAAATTATTACTATTATTATTACTATTATGCAATGAAGAGTGAAAAGGAAACCACGAAGTACACGACGATTTAGAGAAGTATTATCGACGATAACCAAAGAAATATATTGTACATTACACAGAACGACGAGGACGAAATTTATTGGTATATTAATTATTGCAATTACTATGATTAATATTAGTGAAAACGTGTGAATAGTATATCAATATTATATTTAGATGAAAAAAAAACAAACCTACGGTAGTCAGATTACAATGCACGCGAGGATTGTTCGTTCGGAAAGTCCACAGATTCAAGAATACTGCGTGAGACGAGTTACGCGAACGAGTGTTTTCCCTGTCGTTAAGATTTTTAATCACCCATCTATTTGAAGTTTTTTTTCCCAAGACTGCATTTATCTTTGAGGGTAAACAATGTCGCGTGCACACGTCTCAAATCTCAATTGTCAATAAATCGTAAGAGGAAGTTAGAATTATCAATGTGGGAGGTTGTCTCACCTCAAGAAAGAGAAAAAAAAATAGACACCCTTTTTGAAAGGCGAGAGTGTCCGGTGATGAGTAATACTATAAGTACTGTTCTTCCGTACGCTCTCTCAACGCACAACTCTGTACGATAAACTTGCTCTCTTCCAGTACAAAAAAAAAATAGAGATGATCGGATCCGAAGCCGGATGTAAACAATAAACTAATCAATTTACGAAGTATCGAATCACCTAATCACTCTTTTGGTGTACTCTAAGACCCGTCTCCGATACGCAATTTATCGGTAAAAAACATGGTATAAACGGTATAAAAAAGCGACCGAAAAAAGATATTAAAAAATACATTTAATAACATCCATATAAGATTGAAAGTGCAAACTGTATTACTTCGAAATATACAATGATCATTGGTAATAGATCGTTTTCATCCTCCCGTCTGGCAATATCCATGGATATCAAAACTGAGACATTGATAAGAGGTGAAATGCCTCCGCAATCGGTAAAGCAGTTCCCTACTGAAAAAGCCGATAACTTCGATACTCGAGTTACTTAAAGTCGGTCAGTCTGTCGACCGCCCTTACCGATCGTTGCTCTAATACCGACGGAGTAGGAAAAAAGTTTAAAAAAAAATTAAGTCCTGGTTTATTTTTCAAAAATCTTATATTTACTATCTTTCCAAAATGACCCTAAAGTATTTTTGAATCATCTACGACCAAACTCATAACAATTACGACACAATTTGACCACAGTTTTATTATAGAAGGTAAATATAGAAAAATATTGCAAGATAAATAAAGATGTTTGTTGATAGGTTCTGAAGTGATTCTTATCAATTTATTTAACGAGCCATTGAGCAAACTTTGTTATTCAAATTTTCATATCGCTCCCTCGCTTATCTGCAGCGAAGGCCGCGCGTAGTCTGGACAGGGAAGACGACCTTGCGAATTCGACACGGTTCGACCCAGTCCCGCGGATCAGCAGAGATCGAGGACGTCGTCTCGGGGGAGAGAGAGTAGATTCGGTGCCCGAAGCGCATTGTCGTGGGACGATGTCACTTGCAGCTGCAGCAGCGCGACCTCCCACACGATCGAATCGTGTATTATTGATTATCCTAGCGAAAAGGACATTTCTAAGGATATCGAGGACACCGGCATCCCTTCTATCATTATCCTTTCGCCATTTTTGCGCCTGTCCCACTTTTATCCCCGTAATATGTTTTTTATACTCGATAACTAGAGTAATTCGAGCTGCCAAGCTGCAATCTACGATCATTGATCGAGATCACACGAATCGATCGAATCAGCGGCTCAGTGCCGATTAAAGGCGTTCCCGCATCGGTATTACGCCGACCTCTGCCCTCGGTTTAATTATCTTCTGTAAAATACAATGGAACGACTATAAGCTTCCTTGATGGACCGAGCCGAATGCGTCTAAGGAGAAATTAACATTATGAAATTTTGCACACAGAAAAAAAATATCATTGAATCAAGTAAAATTTTCTTGCGGGCTGCCAATGAAGTAAAAACGTTGTTTCAATTCTACTCTGAATTTGTACAATTTCATACCGGATTGAAACGATAACATGTCACCTTGACAGTCTTGCCCGCAAGCAATTTTTTTTTCAGTGCATACATGGAAAATTATAAAAGTAACAAGGTAACTACAATGACACCAGCTGACAAGCTGCAACCTACGATCGTCGATCGCGATCGTAGGAATCGATAGAGTCGGCGGTTCAGTGCCGATTAAGGACGTTTCCGAATCAGCATTACGCCGACTTCTGCCCTTGGTTTTTCAATCTGCTGTAAGATACAACACAGTGAAAACTCGATCATCCGAACCCTCCATAATCCGAACTGCGACTTGCTTTGTCCGATTTTCTGTTATTCCAGCCATGGGGCAAATTTTGGATGTCTTTTGATCGTCGAGCGCTACTTTCTTGCAAGCGCGATCAAGCTTCTATCGCGCGTCCGTACGTTACGTCGAACGTTGATTTTTGTCGCGCAACTTTCATCAGTTCTCGGTGACTCGCAGAAATATTCATATGCATGCAGGTAAAAAACGTCTTGTGATTATTGATTAAATAATAGATTCCTAAGCGATTGAGTTGCAGCTGCGACGGACAATACTTCCACCTCTAATCGGAAGCAAAATGTTCTGACGATGGAAGAATAATTGGACATTGTTTTCGAACTGAGACGAGTACATCGTTAGCTTGCTTTTTAATATTTTACGCAAGAATCTTATTTTTCGTCTTAAAATTTCCACTATCCGAATAATCGTCAATCCAAGCTGGGCTCGACCCCAATTGATTCGAAGAATCGAGTTTCTACTGTCGAACGACTAACAACCACCTTGATGAACCGCGCCGATGTGACCAAAAAGAAATCAACATCATGGAATTTTTTGCATACATGGAAAATCCCAAAAATAAATCGATCGGCGATCGTTGCGGCAATGACTCGTAAACTTTGGGTTGCAACCGGTAACAGTTTCACCGTGCCATCGTAAAACACAGCTTCCAGAGGCCCTGTCTTCGCCCGGTTGTTAAACACCGTAGTTTAATAACGTACCTCGAGAGAGACCTTCGAATCCTTTCCCCGGAGGCGGGACGGAGCGGGAAGCTGTGGGATAGCGACAAATCGCCGCTTGCATACCGATATTCTCTCTCCCTCACGGTTCTCCCGCGAATGTGTACACCCGATCTCTGGGAGATTTCTTACCGACTTTATCCGAACTCCTGGCGCTGCTGCGGAACGGCTACCGGGGGCGCGCGGGCGTGCCCGAAGTCTCCTATCTACGTACCGATCGTTTCGCGATCGGTAAGATTAGATTGTTCGGAGTAACTCTGCGCATACCGAATTCATCGCTCTGCTCCCGATTAAGTTGACCGTTCGACCCGTCAAACGCGGTTCCCAATGATCGTGCATTATTACATCTACCGATCATTGCAGAATTCTTGGTTTAAAATTTTTTTTCCAATTTTTTTTTACTCAAATTAGAGGAAATAAAAAATTCAAAAAATATTTGAAACGAGATTGTTTCGAGGGCTCCAATGGCAATCCAGGAAGAAAAACGGAAAGCCCGATTCCCCGGAGCATAAATTCTCGGGCGGACCTTAATTCGATCAAAAGTTTCCTCGACCCCCTTACGTCGAACGAGCGCGGGCGAGGCGTGCGAAGTTCGCCAACGCCTCGGGGACCCTTCGAGAGCTCGGAGCAAAGGCAATCGAGATCGAACTCTTACTTTCGCTGATTCGCAGAGGGGCCCCGGGGCCACGGGACTGGGTCACGCTCTCGGCCTTACGTGTGAGCATTACATACCGGATTTTGTACGTGTCATTTGTTTTCGTCGACAGTCGTGTCGGGCGTAACGAAAAGAAATAAATAAAAATTCTTTCATTAACGACGATAAGTGTTGGGAGATGAAAAAAAAAAAAAAAATACTAAGATCATTGCCTCTTTCGCGAGAGACGTTATTGAACGTGCCGGTTGGCAGTGGTGACCGGCAGTGCGTTGCGAACGACCGTCGTGCGTGGTCAAGCGCGACGGCTCGATTTCTATCGCGATGCTCGTAATCGTACACCGACGCACCGACATATATGAATGAAGATTAACGCCAATGGAATGCAAAATAATTTGACAGGGTGGAGGTGCTTCGGGCTGAAATGTTAATTTTTTTTTTATTTGAAAATGCAATCTGAGGGTCGAGATTTAAGGTCGTACTAGCACAATGACTGACGGCGCCTAAGTTCGAGAGAAAAAAGATAAAGATTACAAACACTTCTTGATGAGAAAAAAATCTGAAAAAATGCTAGCATATAAAAGGTGCTGAAAAGATTGTTTGTGCATAATAATAATTTCAGAATGTTCATAACAAATTACTGA
>JAPYZC010002159.1:0-49558 GCA_030522665.1 Ichneumoninae sp. A BG-2022a
TTTTCCAGCTCCACGATCGGAGACCGCGTGTGCGAGTTTGAATACCGGTATTCGTGGGATATTCTTCGACGGGAGGGAAGAGGCGCTCTTCAGAGCGGGTAACTGGTGAAAAATTGGGGAAACTCTTCAATAGTTCAATAGTAATTTGATCGGTCTCCACGGGCCGAATTTCTAGGCAAGCGTCTGAACAGATCGGTACGCGTAATGCTATCGTATTCGAGGTTCGCGCCGCTCTTCCAATTTCTCCGTGCACGTACGCAGAGCGATACGCGAGAATCCGCGGCGACGCGATTACCGCACCTCGGCGGAAATGGGATTGTTCCAAGTTCTCGAGCTCCACGATCGGAGACCGCGTGTGCGAGTTTGAATACCGGTATTCGTTGGATATTCTTCGACGGGAGGGAAGAGGCGATCTTCGGAGCGGGGAACTGGTGAAAAATTGGGGAAACTCTTCAATCGGCATTTAATCGGTCTGCACGGCCCGAAATTCTAGACAAGCGTCGGAACAGATCGGTACGCGTAATGCTATCGTGTTCGAGGTTCGCGCCGCTCTTCCAATTTCAGGAGGCGGCGTTGGCGGCGTCGGCGGTAACCGTCGTGAAACGAGTTTCATTTAGTTTTGCGGTCGGTCGGTCGGACCATTAGGTCTGATGAACGTTTGCGGTTACGTCATCCCCGCTCGTCATCAGTGCGATATTCTTTCAGCAGGACTACCACTCCGCCCTGGCCTTAACTCCTGCGCCATCGGCGCGTTCTCCTTCGCTCCTCCCGACAACGCTGTGACCATCCCGGCAAAAGTATCACAAAGTGTGGCCAATGACTGTGGTTACCGAAACGCATTTGTGCGCCCCGTTTCACGCCAGAAACCATGATTCATCCCTTCACACGGACGAAGACTCAACTTCCGGTCGGACACTCGACTTCTGGGATGTTCAAGTCCGCATTGACAAAAGAACTTGATCCTCGACCTTTGGTTGTCCAGCATGACCCTGACGATATCTGCATGCACGGACAAGAAATTCTTGGGACAACAAGAATTTTGTTACCATAACTGATTCACCTGGTTAGGGGAGAGCGGGGCAAAATGGCACACCGGGGCAAAACGGGATAATGAGATAAAACGCAATTCTCCAATAACTTTGAAATGGTGGCGATGGTGGTATGTGTATCGTTAGGACAAAATTGGGCATCCAAAAATTATTGGAAAATTAAGTTTTGCTCTCACAGTCCCGTTTTGCCCCGCTGTGCTACTTTGCCCCGGTCTCCCCTAACATAGGGACAATAAAATATTTTGTTGTGGCAGCAAATATTTTGCTGCAGCAACCAAATACTTTTGCTGCCACAACAATAAATTATTAACGATCTACATTTTGTTAGATAAACAGAACTACTTTTCTCCGTGTGACATCAAATTTCAAATCACAGCTTTTAGGAAGAATAAAAAAATTGTTCTCTTGTAGAATTTTATTCTCCAACTGAACCCGAGCGAAGTTTGCGCGTTGCAAAATCCAGCCGTTATAACCTGATGAAATTTAGTCTCACGCAGATGTCATCAGGGTCATTGTCCAGCCTCCGGCTAGCGAAACTGTAGTCTTACACGCCATGGGAATTGATCAAGAAATGTACTCGCATGAACTTCGTCGGTCATTTACCGGACAGATGCACGTACACACCATGATTTCGCGAAGCGTTAAATTCTACCCGCGTAACCGCGGGCGACTGGATGGTAACGCGATTACGCTAGCTGTTCCATATGTGCGCGAGGACTCGCGATGAGAGGAAGCGAAGAGCTGGTCCGCGTACTCTGCCCACGCTCGATCTTTCCGTAGACGCTCACGGGGACGTTTCAGCGGATGCCCGTGTGTGGAGGACTTCGGCTTGTGTACGTGCACCAGCGCCATATGCGAATGCATGCATGTGCATTAATGCCTCGGTAGGTACACGCAGGTGAGTAAGACCTCAGGAACAATGGACTCTCTCGGGCAGAACTGCATCGGGTCGTAGTATATGACTGCACGCTGCTCGCATGTATACCTACCTACCGGCGTCGTACAACTACGCTGGTTCCGCGTAATCTCTCCGCGCTGACTGATAAACAACGATATTGTAGTTCAGGCACACGAGCAATTTCATGGTTGGATAGGATTCAATAACGATTGTGCCGGTCAAGTTTATGAGAATTTCATAATAGTATGAGACCCCGAGTGAGAGATGAGAGAGATTACGATTAGGTTTAAGCTATCCGCTGCCTCGAGGCTCTTTACGAACGGTAGGTTATTCGCTACGATCAATCATCGAGCGTGTCGCGATGTATCAATGATTAGAATCAACCTGTTAATTGTTCAAGTACGAAATAAATCTTCACCCGGCGCGCTGTTATATTTATAGCTTCTGCCTACGTAGCCGGTGTACACGACCGTTCTTGAACCTCCGAGAGGCCTTGAGGGAATAACAGGCCGGGCAAGGTGTATCTCGAAAAATCCGTGAACCCAGACGCTGGAAACCTTGTCCCAGTTCATCGGCAACTCTACGCAACATATTTGGCAAGCGAATAGGCTGTTCGTGAGTGCTTATAAGTTACTTGGTAAATTAAGCGTCGTTAATTTGTCGATTTGGAAAGGTTGGGAATGTGCCTACAAGGGTATAGCGCGTTTGTATTGTACATTTCGCGAACGTTCTTGAACCTTGTGCATTCGACAATCTTGAACCTTCGTGACGCCAGTAACCTTCGGCATTCGCGCAGGGCGAGTCTCGCAAATCCGTATACCTCTGCTAGAACCTTGTCCCAATTCGTCAGTCGTTCGTCACAATATGTATCTGAGCTTTTGACGATAATTATGAACGGTCGGATCGGAGCGGGACAAATACCTCACGTACTTTAAGTGCATATTCAAGAATCACATACTCTGAGTAAAAAGTACTTCCAAGTTTTGGTACCAGAAGTACTTGGCACCAAGTACTTTGAGTACCAAGTACCAAGTACCGATACCAAGTACTTTAAGTACTTGGTATTTTTGTACCAATCACTTGAAGTACCAAGCACTTTGAGCACCATGGACTTTGGCCACCAAGTAGTTTGACGACCAAGTACTTTGACCACCGAGTACTTTAACCACCAAGTACTTTGACCACCAAGTACTTTGCGCACCATGGACTTTGAGTACCAAGTACTTTGCGGACCATGGACTTTGTGTACCAAGTACTTTGAGAAGCAAACGCTGTGTAGTCCTTATGTACTTTGAGAACCGAACGCTGTGTAGTACTTTAGTACCGTTACTGATGTGTCAAGTACCCGTTACGATTTGTACCGAAGAACTGGATACCGGATTAACCGACAACAAATCCTCAGGTACTCAACGTCCTTGCCCAGCACCGGTTCGGATTCGCTCGAATCGGACGTCGAGTCGGTCGAGCGGATGATGCGGGTAATCCATATTAAATTGGTGTAAGAAATAACGTTTTTATAAGTACTATGTATCACCTTCTCCATTGCACCGTGGCGAGATGCCCGTAGCCCGCGAAGCGAATGAAAGCAAACGCGAGCGAGCGAGCGCGCTCCCCCGTTACCTTATACGGATTTAGCCTAATTTCGCATCTCGCAATGAAAGGAGTGACACGAGGAGAGGGATATGTATACCTTCGCTCGGCACCTCGAGAAATTCTCGTCGGCGAGCGAGAACGTTTTGCAACGATGCCGAAGTATTTACTCGGCTCGGCCATCACTCTCTTGCCTTACCTTGCCATCAGCGCCGGCAACGCTCCCTATGGATGGTAGTAGGTCGCGATGATGATAATTGTGTTCGTCCGAGAGATTACTAGTGACACAGCGTATAGAGTCGCTATCGTACGTAATTCTTCAAAGTGAATTTATGGAGCTCCAGATAGGCGGAGAGTTTCAGTTTCTCGTAGAGAAAATATGTCACCCGGCAAATTGTCCGTCCGTCACACTATCAATGGAGGCTAATTATACAATTGTTTTTTTTTTTCTGTTTGCACTACGGCAGCTGGGTCGAGACTCTTTGATTAGGTGTTCCAGTAGCAATATGCCAATTTAACAGCGCTACGTTTTTTTTTTTTCGGGAACGAAAAGGTTTCGAGAAAATTGATCACGAGACGTGCGGTTCTCGCGGTTTGTTTGCGGATACGCCGACGGTGGCCACCGACGCGTCTCGTCGTTTGAGCTCTCGATCTCGCAGTTTGAAAAAGCCCAACTTGCATCTTGTCTGCGACGCGTCTCGAGGAATATCCCGGTCGTCGAGTGATGCATTGCGGCACTCTCGGGGCGTTTACTTTTACCATGCCCCAAAGATCCAGCGGAATCGATAGAGCTCAAACATGGATACAGCACGAACTTGCCGGGGAGGTGAGGCGAAATACTCGATTTTCTTGCTTCAACCTCCGCGTCTACTCAAAAGGAAATAAATCCGCGTTTCGAAGGCTCGGTCGCCCGGCTCTATCGTTAGCCGCAATACGGAGCAAAAGTCTCGGTGGCCGCGCCAGCCACGTCCGATTCTTGCTGCGGTCCACGGACACTGACGTTCGATTAAATTCGATTCGGTGATTTCACGCTCGACTTATCAATTTTCCTTGCGTCCGCCAATAGCGGTTCATCCTTCCTAAGCTTTGTTTCGTGGCGTTTGTTCACGACTGCTCTATCGAGACGATGTTACAGGGAGATTTCCGATTCGGGAGTTTGTGCGCACGATGAACAACACAGCTTCCGATCGTGCACCAATCTCTGACACCGGAAAGATAGCGGAAGCCGGGGCAAAACGGGGACATGGGGCAAAATGGGGACATGTGCCCCGTTTTGCCCCAGATGGTTTTTTTAATATCCTTTCAAAATCAGTGCCAATGCCATTTTGGTGTTAAAAACAATGTGTCTATGCTTTCGGTATCGTTTTAGCAGGTTTTATTGCTTAGCGTCCCCGTTTTGTCCTGGTCTGCGGGGAAACCGAGGCAAAACGGGGACGTGGGGCAAAATGGGGACATGTACCCCGTTTTGCCCCAGATGGGCTTTTTTTTAAACCTTTCAAAACCAGTGCCAATACAATTTTGGTGTGACAAACAATGGATCTATGCTTTTGTTTTCATTGTACCAGGTTTTATTGCTGAGCGTCCCCGTTTTGCCCCGCTTTCCTCTACATTAATATGTGGGAGATTGGGCAAATCATGGTTTCGATCGCAGCGTCAGAAATTGTGTTTTCGGATACTTTGGATCGAGGGGTGAGAAAACTGCGCCAGCAGTATCAATGGAATGAGCGGAGGACGAAAGAAGTTACGTATGAAAGCATGAAATACGGACGAGCCAGACGTTCGCATAGAAAGAGAGGAAATAAATCGCTCCGAATGCCGGTGCTGACGGTATCGCGAGCCGAGATAGCCAAAGTCTTTCTTTCCCTCGGTTCTCCAATGGTGGAGTCTGCGAGACGCACTCGGAGTCTCGACGGGTCGGCGAACTCAAACTGCAACTGCAGTAACACGGCATACCCACGGTCGTTTAATAAACTTCGATCGCGCATTCTCGACTCGGGCCAACTCGATTCATTTTTTTCTTTTTTTTTTCGTACTCCATTTGGAACATTCAACGTGTTTGATGCAAGTGTACGATCGCCTCCTTCCTCTCCGTCTCTCCGAGTTTCAGCCGTAACCGAGATAAGTTGCACTTGGCAAGGACCGAAGTTGGTCATCGACTCCGGGCTTTGGTTCGCTCGCTTCGCGGCATCATTTTCCAGCCAATATCTTCGTGCGGAGGGTCAGTGAACCGCGTCGACGTTTAATAAAGTTTCTTCGGCGATACCCAATGCAGCCCGACGCGATTCACGTAACTCGCCGGGTTGCGCGTTCGCTTCCTATCGTACTTTTCATTACATTCGCAGTCTCTGGTTTTTTTCACCCTGCTGTAGCCAGTTTCCTGTTTTTGTCCTACCGCATTGTGCAGCCAAGGAATACCCGCATCGGAAATGACACTCCGATTGCGAAGTTCTGAATGTTACGCTGTAAAAATAAATTGTAAATTTAATGTACCGAAACTTGAAATTTGGTAACATTATGAATATTAATTAAACATTAATGTACTTTGCTTGTAAAATAAAAATACCAGGTAATAAAATTATAAATCTTTTGCTGCGAAATTTACAAAAATGTTCACGAAAAATACAAATTTTACTGTAAAATTGCGACGCACATGTGTTTGAAATTTCAGAAACGATTTATGTAAAAAAGCTTCCAATACTGTTCATTAATTTTCAAACAAAATTTTTTTACAGTGTAGCATTCTCGAACTCATCTATATAGGTGTTTTTTTAAAGTTTATAAATACTTTCTAAAGAATCTTTTTTTGGTCATGACATAATTCATGAATACGGTCAAAGGATTCCCGGAACAGTGGAGGGTCCTTGTAACTTCTGGTAACTAGCTGACGCGGTCGTTGCTACATGTGATGCGAGGAGTGTCGAGAGTCCTTGAAATTGACGGCGCGCATCGTTCGTGAGAGAAATAAAAAAATAAAAATAAAAGTATCGAGAGTGCATTCGAGGGTTTGCGCTGGTTTTGTATGCCGAGTGGCGGCCCACGCAGAGACTCGCGGCAGAAATGCTCTCGGCAATACCGCAGAAAGAACGAGCTGACGTGAGTGTACGAGAGCGATTAACACGCGAGACTCGATCGAAATTTGCGAGATATGAACGAGTACTCCGTGCGCGAACACGCACGGGCGTTTCTCGGAAGTCCCGTGCCAAAATTTGCGGCTGACAAATGAATTAGGGGGAGATCGGGGCAAAATGGACTGCTATTACCAATTCTTTTTGTGGCTATTCTGGCACAGAGCCCGAAGCTGAAATAACAAATTAAACTCCAATTTAAACAAAAACCAGTCGAGCTTCCGGAGAAAAAAAATTCTCATTCACATGTGTACAACGTAAGAGATAATTTACATGGCAAGTCAAGGGGTTAAAGTCCGCCGAGTTAAAATGCTCGGGTCTGTAAAAAAAGGCTGTTTTTGCCCCCCTCGTTAAACATATCTCGCAACAGGCCAAGGACTGCTTGCGCGCGTGATATATTTTCGGGCTGTTCGAGCGCGTGCGCTCGGTCGTCTTCGCGTTACAGCCAAAAATCGCGCATTCTCCGACGACGGGGATGCGCAAAGATCCTTGGTAGGAAGAGAGAAAGCGAAGCCGCGCTCGCGGCGCTCCACGTTCGGAGCGTTCGTTAAGCAACTTTAAGGGCGTGCAAGTCTGAACGGGGTATACATACGTGCACACGCGTTGCTCGACCATACGTACAGGTATTTACGGCTAGTCGTAAAACGTCTCTTCACGGCACTTGACTTTGAGAGACTCGAAAGAATGGGGAGGGGGATCGCTGGTCCACGCGGGTCGCGGGAACGAAGAGGTCTACCCTCTTCCTCATGCCCTCGTGAGTAATTTTCTCTCGTGCGAGCGGGATGAAAAGAACCCGACGAGGCAACGCACGAAACGAACCGTAAAAAAGGATTAAGGATGTGTCTTGGATATGCCATTTAATACTTTTAGATTTGCAATTGTTCAATCGTGCAATAAAAATACTTAAAATATTTTCGTTGAATAAATACAATAAAAATGTTGCCTACTTAGATGCATAACTATTAGTGCTACCTTTTTTAGTCCATTAATCCTGTATAGGGTGATTTTATCTCGGGCGAGCGGGATGAAAAGAACCCGACGAGGCAACGCACGAAACGAACCGTAAAAAAGGATTAAGGATGTGTCTTGGCTATGCCATTTAATACTTTTAGATTTGCAATTGTTCGATCGTACAAAAAAAATACTCAAAATATTTTTGTTGAATAAATACTATAAAAATGTTGCCTACATAGATGCAGAACTATTAGTGCTACTTTTTTTAGTTCACTAATCCTGCCTAGTGTAATTTGACATGAACCCGATGAGGCAAGACACGAAACGAAGCGTAAAAAAGCACTAAGGATGTGTGTTAGCTATGATATTCAATATTTTACGATTTGCAAATGTAGGATCCAAGAAAAAAATATTTCAAATATTTTTTAGAGAAATAAAATAAAAATGTTGCATACATAGATGCAGAACTATTAGTGCTACTTTTTTTAGTCCATTAATCCTGTGTAGCGTGATTTTATCTCGGGCGAGCGGGATGAAAAGAACCCGACGTGGCAACACACGAAACCAACCGTAACAAAGGATTAAGGATGTGTCTTGGCTATGCCATTTAATACTTTTCTATTTGCAAATGTCGGATCCAACGAAAAATACTCAAAATATTTTTTAGAAAAAATTACATAAAAATGTTGCCTAAATAGATGTAGACCTATCACCGCTATTTTTATTTTACCCGATTAATCCTGTCTAGCGGACATCCTTGAGAATGAGAAGAGACGAGTCGACGATCATTGGAACGAGGAAGCATAATAAAAATGTGTCCGCCGGCCTCGTCCTCGTCATTCTCGTCTCCGTGAGTAGAGCCTAGCCCGTGCGCTCTTATTTTTATTTTTCATTTTTTCTCGTGAGAGATATCCTCCGCTCGTTCTTCTCACGTATCTACGTCGGGCACACGATAGTTACCGGGCAGAGTTTATACGCTCGTTGGTCATCAGTAATCTCGGTGGAAAGTCTACGGCGGACGGCGCCAGCGTATCCGAACAAGGATCGCGCGACTTTTGCGCAAACGAGTCTTAAAAATACTTGACCACTTTTGGTAAAAGGGCTCCGGTGTTTAAGATTCATTGGGACACGGAGGAGAAGGCGGATGCCCGAGATGAACCGCGAGCGAGTTGAGTAAAAAATAAAAAATAAAAACATAAATAAAAGGAATCCATCTTCTGGTGGGGTCGTTCGGAAGAGTGGACAGCACGTCTTCTTCCTCTTCGGTACCAGCTCACGTATACCGAAGTGGTGTACGCGCGAGAAGACTCTTGTATACCAGGTAACCGTATACCCTTTGCTTTTATAGCGTCGGCGTGATTCGATTGTTGGCTCGGTACGCGTTCGTTCCTCCCTCGAGGCGAATAGTAGTCCTCGAGTGTCTTCAAGGAAGACCACGGTGCCGCTGTTCCTCCTCCTCCTCTTCTTCTTCGCCGGACCCAAAAATGGGCTGGCGTGTCGAACGAGTTTTAAAAATACACTTTGCCCGAACCCACGGGCGCTTCGTAAAACTCCCCGATGCTTGCAGTAGTCCCGAAACTTTTTGCGATATTTGGCGCCAGTTTAACGAGAAAATTCGCTTGGTCCTTTGGGCCTTCGGCCTCGCGGCTTCTGCATCGGGCTCGGCGCCCGCTGCCCGAAGATCAGAAAACGACCACAGCTGCACTCAGCTTCTTGCTGTGTCGCTTGTATTCGGTAAAAAAAGATTTTTACATTTAACCCCAATTTAACCCTAAAACTAAGCATTTCATGGATTGAGACTGGGAATTTCGTGGAAAAAAATTGAGGATTTCGTCGAAATTTTTATTTTACATGCCGGTATAACGTACAAACCTAAAACAAACGATTCACGATCGCTACCCTACCGGTTACTATATTTTCTAGTAAAAACATTGTCTATTAACCACACATACTGTGTGTGGAATTTGAGCTTGATTGGTCGAGGCATTCTCGAGATATAACGGTTTCAATTTTTCGCGTCTGATTCACACACACGTACATCCGGACATTTTTTCTAAATGTGATTTTTCGACGTTTTGAAACATTTTGAGCGTGTTCATTAAAATTTCAAAACTTTTTTCTTACCAAAACTTTCTCTATGAGGAAGCAAAAGAACTTATATTCCAGAAAAAATGACGGGATATTCGGGTAATATCTGCGATAACGAAAATTATGGTATTTTCTAGCAGAATATGTCAAGTAATACAAATGTTTGCCAGGATGTCGCTGTAGTTCCCATATACCTAAAGGTTCCGTCGGTTTTTACCAGATGTATGGCAATTTCTGACAGATCCATCTCTCAGTGTACTCTAGTCAAAAAACCCTACTTCTAACAAACAAAAATTGTACATTTTTTTTCAAAGACAAGAAAAATAAGTCGCGAGCGAGAAATGTTTGTCAAACGTGCGAGCCTTTTATTGCTCGCGGTATCGCCGAGCAAGTGCAACGAACTCTCGATGACGACGTCGGCCGCAAGCGCCTTCGGTGGCGAACCGGCGGTGGAGTGCGTCGCGCGGCAAATCGTCGCGGTTGCAATAACATTACCGAGTCCTCGTAACACCTACCGACGATTTGTGTCCTCGTGAAACGTCGTTTCCCGGGCAAACAAACCGATTGTGGTTCTTCCGAGCACTCTCGCCGTCTCGCTGTCTATCCCCGCGAAGCGATGTTCCGCATTTCTCTCGCTCGGCCGAGAGTGACGGAGTTGTCGACGATAATTGCACACGAATTCAATTATTCATCGTTTTCACTCCGTGATTGCCTCATAGCTTTATTGTGTTCCATATTTTATCTCCCGATCGTACGGTCGGGCGCGACTCGACCCAGATCCACTTTGCGCAGAGACCACTTTCTATGGCATGCATCATAGATTTTCTTTGGATTATGTGGATCTTCACCGAGTCGTGTCGTTTGTGACCAAGATTTTCATCGGCGTTGACGGATCCGCAACTCCTCATTATTATAAGATAGGACAGAACAACAGAACTTTTCATGAATGCCGTCTAGCGACTCGGTACTCATGGGCACTCGGTACCGGCATTCGTCGGGAATTCTGCAAAACGACACTGTCGTCGCGTATAAGAGTCGTAACTCCTCTCCAACGCGGACCCGCGGTCTTCTCCGTGGGACGCGTGCGATGCCACTATGATCTTTGTCACTGTGCGCAAAGTGGCTATGCGCAAAGTGGATGTGGGTCGAGTCGCATCATAGATTTTCTTTTGATTATGTGGAGTCGCATCATAGATTTTCTTTGGATTATGTGGAGTCGCATCACAGATTTTCTTTGGATTATGTCCAGTCGCACTATAGATTTTCTTTTGATTATGTGAAGTCGCATCACAGATTTTCTTTGGATTATGTGGAGTCGCATCACAGATTTTCTGCGGATTATGTGGAGTCGCATCACAGATTATCTTTGGATTATGTGGTGTTGCATCACAGATTTTCTTTGGATTGTGTGGATTCTTCACCGAGTCGTGTCGTTTGTGACCAAGACTTTCATCGGCGCCGTCGGATCCGCAACTTCTTATTATTGTAAGACGGGACAGAACAACAGAACTTTTTATTAATGCCGTCCAACGACTCGGTACTCGTGGGTACTCGGTACCGGGAATCGTCGGGAATTCTGCAAAACGACACTGTCGTGTCGTACGAGAGTTGTTACGTCCCCCCATGCGGACCCGCGGTTTTCCCCGTGGGACGCGCGCGATGCCACTATGATCTTTGCCACTTTGCGCAAAGTGGATCTGAGTCGAGTCGCATCATAGATTTTCTTTGGATTGTGTGGAGTCGCATCATAGATTTTCTTTGGAGTATGTGGAGTCGTATCACAGATTTTCCTTGGATTATGTAGAGTCGCATCATAGATTTTCTTTGGATTGTGTGGATCTTCACCGAGTCGTGTCGTTTGTGACCAAGATTTTCATCGGCACCGTCGAATCCGCAACTTCTTATTATTGTAAGACAGGACAGAACAACAGAAATTTTTATTAATGCCGTCCAGCGACTCGGTACTCACGGGTACTCGGTACCGAGATTCGTCGGGAATTCTGCAAAACGGCACTGTCGTCTCGTACGAGAGTCGTAATCCCCCCCGACGCGGACCCGCGGTCTTCCCCGTGGGACGCGCGCGATGCCACTCGAGATTCGAGCGAGGCAACCTCGCTCGGCACGTGTACATCGGTGAACACGGGTAAAAAGAAGGGGTTTACCGGGGAAGAGGGTAGAACGGAAAGAGCGAGATCGTAGAGCGAACGCCGGATGATCCCGGAGGCCATTCCCCATCCGTATGCACCGGGCTCGACCTCCTCGTCGTCGTCGTCGTCGCGGACCCGCGTCTCCCCGCACCGGCGGTTTGCCGCCGCATTGCGACAAAATCCTGCTTCCGCAAAACGAGGTAAAACGGAGTGGCAGCGCGAAAGGACGAGATCGCACCCGTGATACAGTTTATATTTAGCGGAGGAAAGTGCAGCACTGTACACGCCTCTCGCGACTTGAATTTCCTTGAATTATACGTGCACGCGAGCCTTTATTACACACACGGAATTGTTAATGCGAGTGTCGCGAGTGTTTACGCGCACGATATTGTTTTACTAATTCGAGTATCGCGTGCGATCTCTGGCTTGCGTTCACAGTCCACTGTGGAACTTTATTCTTGAACTCGATTTGATTTTTTTTTTATTACCGATTTATGCATAAATCAAATCTGAATCTCAAAAAGTTACACTGGCCGGTCATCGGGTGAGGACCGGGTACATTCTCAAGGCGTAGGACTTTAAAAATCTAAGTCATGTAATTTTTTTTTTAGGTCAAAATAAAAATAAATAAAATTGTCAATCAGCTGGTCAGAGACTACGAAATATGGCTTTCCCACTTCAATTTTAAATTAAAAGCTTTGCTCCAGCAAACTTTATAAAATTATTATTTTCTTTCCATTACACCGGACAATTTTGATGCTCGACATCGGACAAGTATTAAACAAAGGTAAGAGTCATGTATTTTTTTAAAAGTAAAAATAAAAAATAATTATCAATCAGCTGATGAGGGGCGCGGAAATATTGCATTCCTACCGTAATTTTTACTTAAAGCCTTGCCTCCAGCAAACTTCATAAAATTATTATTTTCATTCCATTACACCGGACAATGTTGATGCTAGACATCAGCCAAGTTCCATGATATATGTACGTATATTGTACGATCCACTTAAATGACCCGCAGCGCGTGTGTGTACGCATAAGACGAGCACACTCGATGTGTACTCTGTGACGAGAGTCTCATGCCCGATCCGGGAGATTTACCATAGGATGCTGGCTGTACTTGTAAGCAGCGGCACATTCGAGTCCCCTTTTTCTTCGCCTCATTCCCTCGCGGCACGACGACCCTCCTCTTCAACGGCCGCAAACAGCGGCAGCGTATTATTATTCAGAGACGCTTACATAAGTAGTTTTGAGTTACATCTCGTTAGGCAAAACGACGACGACGCTGACTTGAGTTAGTACCGGAACCGGTGGAATCTTCCGCCGCTCCCCCTAACGCGAGCCTCTTCTTTCTTCGGCGCATGTTCTCACAGAAGTGCGTATCTCTCGTGGGTGCAGTAACCAGTGGGGTGCTCCTTCCTGTTTGACGATGAAAGCGTGTTTATCCGAAACCACTTTGAGACTTTAAACAGAAAAGTCCCAGCGGCCCTCGATCATCGTAAAATACCTGCTAATCTCAATCTCATTCGTAATATCAACACCGATCGCGATCAAGTTGTCAAGCTATAAATTCGGATGAAATAGTGCACTGAGAAAAAAAATCGATTGAGTCAACAAAATGAGCGCTTACGGGTGGCGAAACAAATTTTTGGTTGACAGAACGAAATACTTGCTGTATTAAGTTCTCTGTGTACATTATGCTACTAAGGTGGAAAGTGCGTAACTTTGACCGCGTGCGAGTTTTGCGGCCCGAACGAAGTGAGGTGAAAATCCGGTCCGCCCATGTTTCATATGATATTTTTTCCGATTATGCTAAAAAGTGGCAATTCTATGCCTGTAACGGGGATGCAAAGTGGCCGCTTCTTGGGACAAAAGGTGAAACTTTTCCTCCCCCTAAATCACTTTTCCTCCCGCTTGTCAAGAATCGCCCACTTTCCACCCCCGTTGCAGTCCTTTTTAGCGTAGTCGGGAAAATATTAACATATGTCGCCCGGTACCACGGAGACCCGATTATTAAATTGACGAGAACAAGAAGTGGTCCAACAACAATAACGGGTTCGTACGAAAATCGTGGGCGACTACAATGGGAAGTGGATCGACTTCCCCATTGCTGTTCCAACGAGTGGCCCACACGTGAGTGCGATTATCCGACCATAGAATGCCCACGGGCCTCTTCATGCTGCAATGAAGTGTGCGATGAAACAATTCTGCTTTGAAGTTCCTGTCTCTCGAGCGTGCAGTAACCAGTGGAGGGCTCCTTTCTGTTTGCCAGTGAAAGTGTGTTTACCAAAACCACTTTGAGACGTTCAACTAAATATTTTGTTGGTACAGCTAAAAAAATTGGTTAGTTCAACAATTTGTTGGGTGATTCCGCCAAAATATTTTTGAGTAATTAAAATATTTTGGTCGCCCAACAAAATATTTATTCGAACGTCGTTGCTCAAATCTGAGTTGATTCAACTGTACTTTTGTATCAGTGCAGGAAAGTTCACACCCTTCCCCCCCCCCCCCCCCCGCCCCTTTTTTGTGGTCCCACTTTTTTTGGGTTTGGGTTTTTTTTCGTCGTCCCTCTTTTTTTGGGTTTGGTTTTTAGCGGACCTTGATCATTGTTAACAGCTAATCTGAATCTCATTCGTAACACCGACACCGATCGCAATCAATTTGTCGAGGTATAAATCCGAATGAAAATTAACATTTGCCGCCCGGTAGCACGAAGTCCCAACTAAATTGACGAAGACAAATAAGGGCCCGTCAATAAAGGCGAGCTTCTACGATCAGTAAATCGTGGGCGACTACAATAGGAAGTGGATCAACGAGTTCCCCATTGTTGTTCGAACGAGTGGCCCACACGTGAGTGCGATTATTATCCGACCATGGAATTCCCACAGGACACTTCATTCTGCAATTCCGTGTACAATTTGTTCGGTCGCCGGTTGGCAGCGAGCCCGCGCGATATGGCGTGCATGTAACACTGGCTTTCGCCGCGTGCAACACGAAACGACACTGGGGGAGCCCACACGGCCGGAGACCGAGAGAACTCCGGAAGAGTTTGCAGACTCGGGAAGAATACAAAAAATGAATAAAAAAGAGAAAAAATTGCCGCGCTGCTGTGTTCAACGAGCGAATTATTCAGCGGCGTCGATACTTTCTAAGCGGGAGACCGTGGAGCTTCTCTGCGTTTGCGTCGCGTTTCTGTATATCCTTCTTTGTCCGTTTTACTGATGTCGTTGCTGCTGCGTGATGTCGGGTCGACTGCATGCGCGGAGGCACCAGGAAGGCCACGGCGAAGCGATGTACGCACCGCGACAGAAGCGTGTACCAAGTGCACCTTACACCACGGGTTACGATCTCTCGCGAAACGACCGTCCACGCACGTGCTGCACGCACCCGTGTGCGTGCGAACTCGAGGCTGGCTCTCGCGGGTTTCGTTATATGGACTTACCGGGGAGCGGGGTTAGGCGAGTCAACGGATATCGTGGCTCACTTATTAAAGACGATTGAAAAGTAAAATATTTGTAGATTAGGTATGGGTAAAACGGATAAGGCACCATTCGGTACAGGTCAATGTGTACTTAAAATTTTTTTCCGACAATTTTAACCCTCGATAGACTCGACCAAATAAAATGCCTCTGAATGGAGTGACCCCCAAGTTATCTGTTTGACTATGGAATTTACAGGACTAATTCATACAAAATCGCAAAACTGCGTCAGGTAAATAACGAAAATAGAGTAGAATAATAGAATAAAAAGACTCAGTATGAACTTTGTACAGCACCGTCTCAAATCCACCGTATGGCTATTTAGAAAGCTCCCAGCAAACAACGTCCCCAAACAGACATTCCTAACACACACTTTTTAAAAATAATCTTCGCACTAGAATAAAACGAAAGTTTTATTCTAGTTTTATACAAACGAAAATAACTGAGAATTTGCGTCGATTGAAATTTCTGTAAAAAAGATTTGATGGATTCAATATACAGGTATAACATACAAACCCAAAAGAAAGGATTCGCGATTGCGACGCCACCGATTACTATATTTTCTAGTGAGGAGAATTTATATTCCAGCAAGAATTACGGGGTATTCTGGTAATATCTGCAACCGAGAAAATTCCCCTGTTTTCTAGAAGAATGTGTCAAGATTAATACGAACGTTTGTCAAAATGTCGCTGCACTTCGCATATACCTGAAAGTGCCGTTGATTCTTATCAGATTCATGGTAATTCCTATCAGAGCCTTCACCCAGTGTCCCTTAAATCAGTCTACAATCGATACATTTTCAAACACAGGAGCATCAACAAACTTTGCCGATCTTGAGATTCCTTGAAATAAAAAAAGAAATGTTTTAAATCAAAAGATATTTTGTTCTAGCAAAAACATGCGGATTCTCCATTGGATGACCCTCGTTACCCCGTGCATCTTCGGCGGTGCACTGTACACCGATGTTCGCAATGTCCCGTGTAGGTGGTACTAAAATGGGTGAAGGCAGCCAGCACCTCGCACAATGGCCTTTTCCCCGACGCAACAAGTGTTAGCCTACGCTGTCCCGTGGCTTTTGCATAAAACATTAATATATAAATAAACGTGACAATGCATTGCCTCTATATAAATATACATACATATACAGTATACGTAATCCCGTGTTCACGCAAAGTAGAGAGTCGTACGGGATTTCGCGACTGCGGGATTGCCGCGAGACAAGCGCTGTGGCCCCGTCGAAGAGTCCGCAACGGGTGCATATGCATCCGCGTGCATACTCGCATCGGAGTTCGTTTTCGACCGAGCTTGCATATCGTCGTTCCAGCGCCAGAAGGGCGTAAAAGCTACGCACACCCCCGCATGCGTTGCGCCCCTCTGGCTCGCAGCCGACGATGCAGTCGCGGGGTTTGCGTTGAACCACGTATCGAGAGATAGCCATCCATGCACCCGGAATTCTTTGACGTACATCTCTCGCGCACACAGTCGCAGTTTTACTCTCGAAACGGATGGAGAATCGTCTTTCGCTGGAGCGCTCTCCGCGGCTCTCCGGGACTCTCAGATTTCCAAGTATGCTGATATCCACCGATCCACTCGTGCCGCCGGTTTCTAAATACGTTACCGTGGTATTTCCACGTTCCGCCGTGCCTTAATGTCCCATAACATAACCTTCCCGCCGCGGTGCCTCGGATCGGCTTCACCGATCCGATCCCGCACTAAAATTTTCACCGGTGTGCGGCGCGTCATACGTGCACACGCACACCGGACGATCCTCGCATCGGGCGAGCAGTTTCGCGAATATTCGCCGAGAGTCCTATCTCTCAATTCCTCCGATACTTTACGATACAATAAAAGCCGAGGGTATCTCGGTATGTAAAACAGATCTCGGGCAAAATCAGCAGGTGGAATCGCGGTCGGCGGGTACTTATGGACTTCGCGGGCCGCTCGGCCGCGGAGGATAAGGCACCGGAGTGAGACTGCGATTCTCATTGACAGTCATGGCCCTCCGGAATATTATACTGGTATTGCCTGTCCCGGCAAACTTTTCCCTGAGAATCTCTCTGCCGAGGAGGAGGAGGGAACGCGGATCGCACGGAGCTCTTGCGCCGCGGATGCCGAGAAGAAGAGGCCACTTCGACGCTCGCGAGGCACGTATAGGGAAGAAGCCACGACGATTCTCCTCGGCTTCATCAGCATATCGCACGATTTTCCAACTCGGCGATCTCGCGATTTCTACGCCGGTATTTAGGTACACAGGCTCTTTCGCTGTCTGCCCGAGGCTGTTGTCCTGTGGCTCTGTGCGCGATTCTCCGTCCATGGATCGACCATTATCGTGTAAGGTAATCGACGGTGATACGGCTGGTCAGGTGATACGGCCCGATCGTTGTATCATCCGAACGGCTCGTTTTTAACGACGAACACTTCACTCCGATGCGCGGACACTCGGAACTCACGAGTGCCGCTGAAGGTGTTTTAACATAATGGTTTTTTTTTTCTTTCAACCATGGCATTAGGATGAGCAACGAGCTCCGAGAGTCAGAACGATATTTGCCGAGGCAGAAGAATGTGAGCGTCGTGAAATTTTCTCTATAAAGACAGGAATCATCGGCACGTCTCGGAATTACCCTGCCCGACGCCTCTAACGTCAAGCTTTACCCACAGGTTCGCCATTACCCGGTTATAATGTTGCGAAGAGCGGTCCAGTTAATTCTAATCCCTTCTCACTCTCGCTACTCACGATAAGCCTTTTCCCTTTCTACCTCCGCTCGCGCTTACCTAACTCCTCCGTCAAGCCTCACTTATCCAATTACTCCGCGTATAAATATCAACTCGGTACAGTTAAAGTTGGTACGGATATAATATACAGCATCATGAGAGCCACCACGGGGACCGATGTAACGCGAGGTAAAGGTGATGATACACGATATTCCAGTGTAATTTCATCGTGACTCTAAACTGCCGTACGGAACCCGCGAGAGATCTCGCGGGTTCCATAAAATATCACATTTACGTATGCACACTCTCGATATGCTTTACGTTCGAGGCATCGAACGTCGTATACTTCGTATTATTATAATGTTAAACGCCGGAGTATCGCGACGATCTGCCACGGTTCGCTGAAAATGTATTAGATTGAGGCGATAGTTGCCTGTACACATTGGCTTAACATGCTGTAATGCCGTGTACAAGGCACGGAGGAACGAGCGGGACGAATGGTCCGTACGCTCGTTGAGAGATCGCGAGGAACTTCGTGATACAGACGGGACCAAGTTTCGCGGGATCGTTGGGTCACGATTAGCCCCTCGGCTCGTTCGTTCTCTCTTTCCCTTTTATTTCATCCCTTTCTTGCCTCGGTGGAGAGGGGGAAACTGCCCCCCTCCCTTCCTCCACGACATCTTTATTTGTTCGTCGGCGGGCGAGGCTCGCGCTGAGCCGGCTTTGCGCCGACTCTTCGGCTCGTCCGGCCCAGCGACTTCTCGGCCTTATCAATTTAATGACCGTACCCCGGATCGTTCCCCTGGCCGGCAGTCTTCACCTCCGTCGGCTGTAAATCCTGCGGGACGATAATCGCGCTGTTATCTCCGCGTCACGCTCACCCCGCAACCCTCGAGTGGGAGAGATCGTAAATCACGAGGGTCTTCGATGATCGCCTCGCCACGCGAAACCCTTCGAGAGCTCACCACGTGCTCGCAGCCGACGACGATTAAACTTTTGATCTTTTTTTTTTTACAGGCTCGGGGAAAAGAATTTATACCGGCAGTGAAAAGTCGTTGATAAGGGCGATGTCCAAAAACGTACGTAAATATATTTATCTATTTTTTTTAAGCATTCAATTAAAAAAATTAAATCATTTTAAAAAACAATGAAAAATGAGAAAACAAGGCTTTCGACTACGTCAGGAGACACCAATCGAGGAGTGCGAACATTGAGAAGTGATATTTCCGCATGCGCCGTGTTGAGTCCATGAGAACTCAATTTCATTCTTGAATAGCCCATTAAACTCTTATAATTCAATTCGCGTTCGAGATAAATGGAGCGCAGACACTCTGTCTACCAGCGGCACAAGTATACTGCACAAGTACCTACGATCCGTTCCTATTTACAGCGTAGGAGCCAATTCACTCGCCTCCCTCGTCAACTAGCTCGATTGTCTCACGCTGTCTCACGCCTCGTCCTCGTCATCGCCCTCTCGCCGTATCCCCCTCCGGCTCGTTTCCCGTCGGATCGCTTAAGCAATATCTGCCGTACGCCGTAAAACCTTCGTCAATTTCTCGCAGCTTGCATTCATTTTTATTACGGAAAACTAGAGATTCATCCAAACTTTTTTGTTTTACAGAAATTTCATTTTACCAACTGAGATCTTAAGGTTCTGCCTCAGTTGGCCGGCATTCACCCGATCTCTCCTATCGAACGAGACGCTCCGATTTCAACGGCACACTGAGAGAAGGAGCTCGGAAAAATTACCAAGTCATAAATTTCGATCATGCAACATTGTACCCCAACGCGACCACCGCCGATATGTGAAATCTTGCCAGGGGCCATTTCAATTTTTACCCAATGCGCATAGTAAAAAACGTTTGTGCTTTTTACAACGTATTGTTCATACACGCCGACAATTTTTTTTTAATTTTCCGATCGCACGACCCGGCTCCAGTTTTACAAACAGAAGTACAAACTGAAATTGTTGATAACATGAGAAATCAAAGGACAGATACAGGTTTTTATACTCAAACCTGAACAACCGAGTTAGTCACTTATTTAACAAAATTATTTTTTCAAAACTTCGTCTACCGATTTTACGAAATTATTTTGTACTGTGCGTATGGCCATTTTTCCAAGGATGGTTGGCGAAATGTTGCGTATCCGGTTAAGATTTTCGTGGATATAACTAAGAATTTCTAAATAGAATATAATCTGAATAGAATACAGACGTTCCCTTAGGGATTGATATTTTAGATTACCTATGTAATCTAACTATGTAATCTTTTCTCGGTGAGTGTTACAGCAACCCAAAGGTGAGGAAACCGCTGGTTAAAGATCTGATGGAATTGGTTACCTCGTCTCTTTAGCGACAAAGAGGAACCAGATGGCAAATCCGAGAGTACGAGTTTCCGGAGCGATGCTTGACCCCGTCGGCCGTTCAGATACACTTCCACAGTGTGGTACAGTGTAATATCGAACAGCCGTTGATCCGTGAGCTGGGTTCATGTCCCTGTTTCGTTACGTGGCGAATTGCCGCAACGAGACCATCGCTTCCTAACAGCGGTCCGAGGATCTACGGTTTCGTTACACGGTACCATTCCGGAGCACGAAGGACCGTTTCAGGGTCAGTGTCTGCTTGGTCCACGGCCGAACCCCTGACCCCATGAGGAGACTCTTTGTGGTACCAAAAACCGTTGCCCTCTGTTGTGATTGCCGTCGATGGCGATCGTAATGATGACTCGGGCAAAAACAACGACTAGCCATACGTGTTGAGACAATTTCGTATTGTGACCCGGAGGATCCCTCCCGCATAATCTTCGGATCCATTGTGCAATGTTTATTAGAACGCCCGCTCGGTCCTCGGTGATTGTACCGTTATCAGATAGATTCACCGGCGATTATTCCTCGGTGAAGTTTAACTTTGGTATTGTTGTTATGGTATCGATCTGCGGGGAATGTTATTCATCGACGGCTTCGTTTGATCGCGGTTTCGATCGAACGAGAGATTTTCTTCTTAATGCGCACACCGGATGCTCTCAGCGCCCGATGAATAGGTGGCTCGATCGGGAGGTCATGATTCACCTTCGGTAGCTTTGTCCCTTTCTCCTTGCACCGTTGAACCCGACTGCGCTTGGGCAGCTCTCGTCGTTTCGTCGTCCTTACCCGGTGTACCCCGAGCCAGTTGCGTCGTTGACTCGAGCAACGACGACGCAGACCGCTATTACGACGGAGCGGGAGGACGATAAGCGATCAAACCGAGCGCGCGGCCACGGATCCGCCGACGGAGCAAGAACTGCGGCAGTAAAGCAGACGAACGAGCATCGAGGGAGAAAGTTCTATTAATCGTATGCACGATACACACGCGCGCGTATTGTGGAAGGAAAGGGGGAAAAAATGTGATTGCACGACCGATGGTACCGGGTAACCGTCGCCGAGGGGACGCTTCGGCATCGCCACGACAATGGATGCGGGTGAAGCCGCGAGATGAAGGCACGAGAAGAGATCGAACGACAAGATCCTCGTTGTCGAGGATTTTTTAACGCAAAGTAAAATTTACGAGGACTAAAGTTTTTTTTTTCTTCTCTTAGATGTAAGGAAGTCATCCGAAAACGGTGAACCATATCATGGAATCGCTGACTCGGAAGGATGACGGTGATTATTCGTAATCAACCTTAACCTTCCGTATGAGATTTTTTTATGCTTAAAAGAATGGAACGTTTAAAGAATTTCCCTTATCCCAACCGTGATAGTTAAGCACCTAATCTAATATTCGCCTTATCCATGCGAAAAAAAAATCGTTTAACAACTCGGTGATCAATATTTGAGAAACAAGCCGTGCAGCTTCTTTCCAGGAAACATTTCCATCCAAAAGTATTGTACGCTCGAGGATTTTTTTAACGCGAAGCAAAATTTACGAGGACTGAAGTTTTTTTTTTTCTTCTCTTAGATGTAAGGAAGTCATCCGAAAACGGTGAACCATATCATGGAATCGCCGATTTGGAAGGATGAAGTAGATTGTTCGTAATCAACGTTATCCTTCCATATGAGATTTTTTTGAATGCTTAAAAGAATGGAACATTTGAAGATTTTCCCTTGACCCAACCGTGATAGTTAACCACCTAATCGAATAGCCTATCCATTCGAAAAAACAATCGCTTAACAACTCGTTGATCAATATTTGAGAAACAAGCTGTGCAGTTTCTTTCTAGGAAACATTTCTATCCGAATGATTGAGCGTTCGAGGATTTTTAAACGCAAATAAACATTTACGATGACTGAAGTTTTTTTTTTTTAACGTAGGAAAGTCATTCGAAAACGTTGAAGCATATAATGGAATGGCTAAGTCGGAAGAATTACGTAATTTATTTGTAATCAACGTTATCCTTCCATATATCATAGTTTGTTTAATTCTTATAAATGGAAAATTGAACATTTTGCCTTGACAAAAACGTGCTAGTCAAGGAAGTGCTCTGTTAGCCTATGTATAAAAAAAATCGCTTAATGACTCACCACATCGCGAACAGTCGTTCATCAACATCCGAGAGACAAGAGAGTCGCCCTTTGATGAAGCCGGTCGAGCTGTGCGGTTTCTATCCCAGGATCGTTTCCATCTGCAATCATTGTGCATTCGAGACTCTAAGTTCACCAAATGGCCATAATGTATTGTAACTGGAGATAAGTAAATGGATCAAACAAAAAAAACAACAGCTAATATCTATAAACATTACGCTGTCAAAGTCAAGACCAGCGATAAAGAGGTCGATGAGAGATTCCATCACGACCCGCCGATGCTGACGACAACGATCCGAAATGATCCAGGCAACGGCGAGATCGTGTCCCATCGATTCGATGCTCGAACGGCCATTCATCCTCGGAAAGTCTTCCACAAATGTACCCGCAACGAAATTTAGTTGTCCACCGACTGCGACGACTGCGCGCGGATGGGGCGTTTGTGTGCGCGTTCGCAGTGCGCCGGTCGCCGAGCGGAGAGCATACACGGTACATAACTCATATCAGCTCACTTGTATGGCAAGGGTCAGGACCTCTCTTCCGGTCGACACGCGATGCAGCCACGAGCTTCAACCAGGCGAATACAACCGGCGTCGTCCCGGGTCTCTCGGTACGTCGCATACGTACGCCCGTTCGCTCGCTCATACGGCCCAAAGACGGTCGCGCGGGTGTTCGCGAGTACGAAGATTAATAACCGTAGCGTGTGTTCTGTGTGCAACGAGCGACCGCCTCGTGCTGCTACAGGGCGACGGGGCTTCTCGTATGTACCAAACGAGAATGGAGAGATCGACGATCCCGCAGCGGGAAAACCGCACCGGAGGCATACAGGAAACACGGAGAACGTCGCGCTAAGGCTCTATCTGACTCTCGCTGCGATGTCGCTCGGTCCTGTGGACCCCCTCGTACCATTTGTGCCCGTGCAATTCTCATTACTCGATCTCGACGTTGACTATTACAATCACGCGAGGCTTACTGTACCGTGTCGCGGTGCGTAACCGGGGAGCGTGGGCATGGACCGGCTGCCGAAGGGAAATTCTTAATATCTTGGTTGCGAAGTGAAACTTCCGTAAAAAAAAACATAAATAAAAGAGATTCCGAAATAAAAATGCAATCGGAAGTGTCAACAAAATGTGTATCCCAAAAATATATGTAGGGTAGAGCGGGGCAAAATGGGGCAACGGGGCAAAACGGGGTTTTTGGCCAAAACGTCATTTCCAATAATTTTTGGATGCCCGAATTCGCCCTGTCGGATACATCAGGCTTTTCTGCCCAGTTTTGCCAGCTTGTCCGATCCAAAAATAATTGGAAAATTTATGTTGCCCCATTTTGCCCCGCTCCCCCCTAATGTATGTAATTTTTTAACATATGTAATGTATGTAATATATGTAATTTTTTTTCTCACCCAAGCTTTAGAACAGGGTAAAAATGATGAATGTGACCTATCCCGATCAATACATGAATCGAACAGCAATGAACGGGCAATACTCACGAGCTTTGTTCCCCTATTTCTCTCGCAAGATCATGCAGACAAAAATGTATTATTTTTCGATGGTTTACCGAGTTTTTATGAACATTTAGAGAATTTCGGAAATTTTCGCAAATCTTCACGAATTTGTCAGATTTTTTTAACCAAGGTTTACAATAGGGTAACAGTGGTGAGTATGACCATCCCGATCGAGACGTGAATCAACGACCCATGAACGAGCAATATTCACGAGCTTTACCCTATTTCTCTCGCGAGAACCCATGTAGTCAAAAATTTATTATATGTCGATGGTTTTGAGAGTTTTCATGGAGATTTCGAAAATTTCCGAAATAATTGTAAATTTTCGGAAATTCGCCAGAGCTGTTCGCACTCGCTATAGGGAGGTCTTTCCGCGTTACCTCAAGCATCGCTCTCTCGTGACGCATGCACCGAGGGAATTATCTCAATGCGTCGAGCGTCGAGGGAGAGGAGCGGAGGGGGGTAGGTCGGGGTGTACCGGTAATACCCGAGCCGTACAAGAGTCGTGGATCGTGCAGAGAGTGCGGGTTCGAGAAGAGCTTTTGCCCTCCCGCGCACACCACACGTGGACACGCCGCCTGTCCGGCGAATCTGCTCGGTGAATTAATGAGCCTGCTCGTATCATTTTCACGACGAAGAGAAAAAGAGAGAGAGAGAGAGAGAGAGAGAGACCGAGAGAAGGAGAGCTACTTTCTCCACGGTGAGCGCGAATCTCCGTCCAGGAGTACAACATGCTCTCTCTGATGTTTCTTGTATCCTTTTTGCTTAGCGGTTTCTCTATCGCCCCCTTTGTTACGGTGATCCTTTCGCCTCTGTACACGGCTCGGCGAAAACGCGCCGGGTGCCCCTCAATGCCCCCCCTCAATGCTTCCCCCCCGCTCCCCCACCCGAAAGTTTCTCACGCACGGTGAATTTTCTACATACTAGAGATACTAGAGAGTATAAACATGAAACACGTATTCTCCTGACTAACCGGGGAGAAGATGTATACTCTCTTCGCGGAGTTGTTCTGCGCGCGAGGTTGTTTGAGAGCTTGACTCGTGCGAGCCGCGCGCTCACGAACGATTCTTCCCCGTTGGCCCCTTTGTAACTTTTGTACATACCTGCGTGGATCTACTCTGCGTATAATAGAGCGTGCATATATGTGGAGCTGTTCTCTCTGATGCTATAAGCGTTAACGGCGGTTCTGTACACAAGCGGAGGCCGCCGTATTAAAGAAGATCGCGAGTTTCAGATAAGGGCCTAATCTCTCTGTGATCGGGGATAGGAGAGCCGCGCCGGGAGAAAGAAGCCGCGTGTATATGGCCGGCGCGACTGGCTCGCGAAGGCCGGCTATTAAATAGCTTATATTATAAATCCGGAAATCACGGGGCTTTCGCGGTATCGAAACAAAGTTGGTATTAGATTAATTAATCACATAATAAGATTATACCCAGTGTTTGCTGTGTGGGGCATCGTGTGTAATATCATCCCTGCGACTCGCGCGGGCCCGAGGTGGCGCATCGAGAGGCGAGTAGGTATCTCGGTGGAGAAGGTATTTTTTACTGTAGGTGACATATATGTTTTTTGTGTCTCGTGTTCAATCCTTGCGCAACAGTTGCGAGTGTCTTAAAATTCGATGAGACTCGAAAGATTAGAAAAAATTAAAATGGTGTAGAATGCGCGAATTACGGGAGTTGGAGTAAATGATCGATGAACTTGCACGTATATGGACGTACGTCAGATTCTTCCCGCTGTGTCGATACTGCGGCTGCGAAAATTAGCGACCGTCGAGTTGAGCGTGTTATAAAAGTTCCGCGACTCCTTGTTGAGAGTTACCAAAAATAAAAATTTAAAATTGTACACTGTGAAAATACATTGTAAATTTAATGTACTGGAACTTGAAATTTGCTTACATTACTTACATTAATTCAAGATTGATGTACTTTTTTTTGTAAAATAAAAATGCCAGATATTAAAATTACATATCTTGTACTTAATATTTACAAAAATGTTAATTAAAAGTAAAAAATTTACTGTAAAATTGCATGTGCAACGCACATGTGCTTGCAATTTCAGAAACAGTTTAGGGTAAAAGTGGGGAATATGGCCGGGTCCATATATCATTGATTTGCGTGTTAATCGAGGTGGGCCATATTCACCACTTTTAGCCTATGTAAAAAAAATGTTGAAACTAATTTTTTTTACGGTGTATAGAGTCCGCAAATTACGGAGTTGAAAATAATCGATGAATTTATACTTATCTGGACTTATGTGAGATTATTTCCATTGTATCGATACAGCGGCTGCAAAGGCAAGCGAGTGCCGATGTCAGCGCGTTATAACTGTTCTGCAACTCCTTGTTGAGATCTACCAAAAGTAAAAATTGAAAATTGTATATAATGCGCGAACTGCGGAGATCGGATTACATAATCGATGAACTTGTACACTTATTTGGCCTGCGGTGAGATTCTTCCCGTTGTATTGATAATGCGGCTGCAAAAACTATCGAGCGCCGATGTCAGCGTGTTATAACTGTTCCGCGACTCCTTGTTGAGATTACACTAGTTAATGCTCGTGCGCCCGGCGCAAACTCTCGTCCCGAGGGGAATCAAGAGCCTACTCGTCGTTCGTCCACACCCATCGGCGGGAATTCCCTCAGTGATTTCGATGCCTCACGCGAGTCGGAGCGTCTCGTCCGGTGCGTTAATTTTCACCTGCCCCGGAGCGCCGCCCGTTCGGCGAAGAGCTCTCGAGAAGCATCACCGAAGGCGACGCAGCATCCAAGCTTTTCCGCTACGTCGATCGCAATTATCGAGGTAAACGCGGGGATGTCGCGCGCGGACGAAGGCCTCCGCAGAGCCGAGGCAATCGAGTTGCTGGCGCTTCGATAAGATTCCAAAACGGAAAAAAAATACTTATACAGGTATCTTTAAAGACCGGGTATATATCGATAGGGAAGAGCGGGGCAAAATGGGCCAGTGGGGTAAAATGGGATAGTAGAGTCAAACGCGACTTTCCAATCATTTTTTGAGAGCAAAACGGGCGGAAAATCCGGATGTATCCATGGGGCAAAATGGGGCATTCAAATAGGGTAGAGCGGGGCAAAATGGGGAACGGGGCATAACGGGGTTTTGGGCAAAACGTCATTTTCCAATAATTTTTGGATGCCCGAATTCGCCCTATCGGATACATCAGGCTTTTCCGCCCAGTTTTGCCACCTTGTCCGATATGATTGGAAAATTTAGTTTTTCCCAAAAACCCCGTTTTGTCCCGTTGTCCCATTTTTCCCCGCTATCCCCTTTATAATCCACCGATATCTATAGATTTGATAACCACAGATTATAAATTACCGGTCATCCGGTACAAGGTAAGAAGAAGAGAAAAAAAGGGGACGAAGCTCTCGTCCTCTGACCGTTGCTTCCACGAACCTGATTTCTAATCTCAGCATTTCCCGGCCGAGCGGACTTGCTGCCGGCCTCGTGGCAGAAAAGCGACCAGCTCGGCAGCATCCACGTATCGGTAGAAACGGGTACCGCCGTGTGAATTGCGTCAAGGAACGACAAGGAGGAATCTGAGCCATTAGCGGCATCTAACCGCGTGCACGTTGCGTGCGCCGCGGACTTCGCGGACTATCCGACACGTTCACGTTCCGTGAATGCGAGAGCCCCGAGAGATTATAATTTCACAGGACACAGCAGGCGCCTCGGCGAACGGCGGACGAACACCCGCGCCACTATCAATTATTAATAGTTATTTCATTAAGTTCTGACAGGCTCGACGCTGGCTCGGGCGCGAACGAGAGGGACAGGAGAGTAACGCGGCGCTCTGCGTGTCGCGATAAATTTTCCCTCGGCCGGTAATTTACGGCTAATTCCGCTAATTGGTGGAAAATATCACCCTGGCTGTATTTAAGTAACTGCTAAGAGACATCATGAAGTCGTGGTTATTGAAAAATGGATCCGGCTCCGGTAATTACCGTTCAATCACGAAGTCCAGACTTGTTTTCAGAAATCATCTCCGCACTGGCGCGTATTTAGATATCGTCGCTCATACGGTTGAAAACATGGTGGTCGTTTTTCCCGCAAAAAAAATTCTCTGATTTTTTTATTTTCCCTGACTTTTCACTGACCAATTCAAAATGTTCCCGGACCAAATTTCTAACGACTTCTATAAAAAAAATAATTATGTAAATCAAAATGCCTAATTATTGTATTAATGTTCAATTTTTTTATTCGAGGTTTCCTTTTATGTACTTTTCATTTATTTATAGAAGGTTTTTTTCATTTATTTATCGCAGCCACCATGAAAAAGCATCGCGGTTTTAATGAAAAATATTTTTAATCAAAAGATTGATCTTAAAAAAATTAACTAAAATTTCCAATAAAAATATCATATACGTTTGTTGATAATTTTTATTTTGATTAAATGGACACATTTTTTACCGTATATTATGAATATAGTATCGTTTATGCAACAAAAAAAATCCTAAACAGCAATGTCACTCTCGTCTTATCCCTCGTATCTATAATTTGCTCACGAACCCGCTAATTAATTAAAAAAAAACCCATGAAAGTTCTATTGCTCAACTCCTAATTCATCTGCCTAACTATCTCCGGAGAGCGCGCATTGCCGCTTATGCGCGAGAGTGTGCGCTTCTCACTTTCTTTTTCCTGACTCAACGAGAAAAGACTTAGCGCGGCACCCGGCATAATCCCATCCCCCCTCCCCCGCCTCTCCCGCATATCCGCCTAACGTGTGATTTTCCAAGGAGCCCGTGTGCCCCACGTGTCTAATTGGATCTTAACGATCTCCCTTTCGGAATGTAAAAACGTTCCCGATTTCCGTCCCGCAAGATCGCCGAGAGAAGTTGTGCGCTTCACGTCAAAGCAAACGAAGAAATGACCCCCCAAGGCTCCGCCGATCGCGTCCGAATGACCGCACACCCAATCACCCCAGGGGGGAGGAAGGGGACGGGGGGGGGGGGCGTAATTGTCATGCGTGACCAGAGTTCCGTGCACCCAGAAAAAACATTTATTTGACGGCCACCGTTTATTAAGATTAATTAAATATTTATTTGATTTAAATAAATATTTATTTAAATTAAGTAAACAGTTACTTAAATGAAATCAATATTTATTTAAATCAAATAAATATTTTGCTTGATCTTAATAAACGGTGGCCGTCAAATAATTTTTTTTTTCTGGGTGTGAAGAGAGAATTCGGCTTTTCATGACCATCGCGACATCTCTCTCTCTCTCTCTGACCCTTTACTTTACGCTGCGTTGATGAGGACTTAAGACTTTGCGGTCAAGTCGGCGGGGAACCGCGCGCATCGACGTTTCTCCTGGGCCGGCGAGCGGGACCAAAATGCGGCGCATCAAAGCAGCGAAGGCGGTACCCCGGCGTGTCTCCTCATGACTGCGTGGATTCGGCCCGTCGTGCCAGCGAACGTGCCCAGGGAGAAAGGTATATTGCCTCTCGAAATCTTACGATATCGTGTCTTTTGTATTCAAAAGCTCTTACGAGATATCACGATCGATCGAGTCAGCCGGTTCGGAACCGCACTGGCAATTAATCCGGGTTCCTCGTGGTCGGTAAAGGTCTGACACGTTCGTCCGTCGGATTCCGAGTTCAACGAAGTCATTCGGGAGTATTCCGAGCTAAGGGGAATTTGTAAATTTCTACGGATGACAAATTGGGAAAGGATTTTTTAAACATTTTTTTTTACGCTATGATTTATTGGAACGGTGGTTCGAGCCTGCGCACGAATCTGACGAGAGGCGAACGAAGAGGCTGCCGTTTCGTGACGTTGACGGCGAGATGGCGATAAAAATGTCTGTTTCCGTTAGCAGCGCGAGGGAGTCGGCGGATCGACAGGTAACAAGTTTTACTCAGCAGTCCGGACGAATCCTACGATATCGTGTCTTCCGTATTCAAAAGCTCTCGCGAGATATCACGAACGATGCGCTCGGACGGTTCGGTGCCGCACTGGGAATTACTCCGTGTTGTTCGTATTCTGTAGAGGTCTGACGTTCGTCCGTCAGACTGTGGGTTCAACGAAGTCGTTCCGAGGATTCCGAGCCAGGGGGAATTCATCAATTTCTATGGATGACAAATTGGGAAAGGCCGTACATTTTTTTGTTTAATGCGATGATTTATCGGATCGACGGTTCGGGACCGCGCGCGGTTCTGACGAGAGGCGAATGAAGAGGCTGCCGTTTCGTAACGTTGACAGCGAGATGGCGATAAAAATGTCTATTTCTGTTAGCACCGCGAGGTAGCCGGCGGATCGACAGGTAACAAGTTTTATTGAGCAGTCCGGAGAACTCGAGACCGGACTCATTTGAGAGGCCGCGACGAGAGCCGCGCGGACATCGCGACTCAGTCCTCGCGCGTCTCGTGTCGGAGACTCTTCCGCTGCCTCGACGTCTAGCTATATTTACATACTCGCCTGGGGCATTAATGCCCCGAGACTAATCGCTAAAGGTTCTGGATGAATTCCGTACCACGCTTCGATGCGAATATACATACCGATGGCGGGCTAAGCGGCACAGCTGTCGGCCGGTCAACGGAGGTTGATCGGAATTGTGATGTATTGTTTGTAGCGGATTGAAGAAAAAGAAAGAACGCAGACCAATAATCGTATCTTGGAGCCCAATGGCTGCACCATTGGCTTCCTGCAGAAGTACGCTATGTACCAGAGCTGCGCAGTACTTGAAGCGCACAAGTACTTGTCGGTACTTCAAGTACCAAATACAAGTACTTTTTAAGTTCACACTCGCAGTACCATTACTCGATAAGTACCATGACATCCTGTTTTTATTAATCTAAGATTGTCGGTTGTTTATTAATATATTTTGTCTAAATTTTTCGATAAGTATAATTTTAACGAGAATTTTTTTTGATAATGTTTTTAGCAAAAATGCAATTAAAAAAACGAGAAGGATATCCCTTTTCGTGTTTTTACAAAAAAAAGACATGTTGATTTTTTATTAAAACGTTTATAGATTTTTTCTTTGTATTAAAAATGTGAAGATTTATTTAAAATAGCTTCAAAACGACGAATTTTTTACAATAAATTTTGCGGTTAATTTTGATCGTTTTAATTTCATGAAATGTAACCATTTCTTAATGTTCCGAAAAAGGTGCACAGTAATTTGCACATGGCTTCCTCATTTATTACGACTTTGCGCACAGCTTCCTTTATGAGGAAGTTAAAATCGATCAACGAAGTTTCTTATAGAGAAAGCTATGCGCGAAATGGTAATAAATGCGGAAGTCGTGTGCAAATTACTTTGCACCTTTTTTCAAAGACTACATAACGAACCTAATTTCGCAAAGTACTTGGAAACAGTACCCGAGGGATACTTCAAGTACAAAAAGTAGTTCATTTTTCAACTACTTGTGATACGTTGTCTTTTGTATTTTTTAAATACTTTTCCCAGCTCTACTATATATTGCACAGGCAAGGCCGATGCACGCAATGGCACGCACGGTTGGGCGGGCACAAACGTCTTCATAGAGTTCTCGCACTCCACGTCCTCGGCTCCTTGCACGCTTCGTCGTTCCATTAGCATCCTCCTTATCCACCGATAATTAACGAAGTAATTTTTAACCACCTACCCGTTGCATCGAGTACCTCAATTATACCAGAACAAACGTAGCAGATCGACGCGCATAATTGTCGATGAAATTCTTGAACATCATACTATCCTGGCGCTATTTAAAAAAGATTACAGAACGAATTTTCATAAATTTTTTTTGTACCCATGTCAGCGAAACACTATTTTTTAAGAAACCTAAATAAAAAAACCTGGACGTTGAAGAGATGATTAAAATATAATAATTCTCAAGTCTGTTCGGTCTTCGAAGACAGTGAAGCCGCACAGTAAATTTTTCTTCGAAAAGAATTTCTTAAAGGTCACCTCGCCCCGATATTTTCGCGTTTCTGCAACGATTTCGAGACCGCCTTTCACATGCCGTCAACTTTCGATTTGCCTCACGGTGAATTGACAAATAAGAGAAAATAAAAAAACGAAATAAATAAAATAAAGAAGAAGAAAAAGAAATTATTATCCAAACCGTCGAAAGCGAAGTTGCGTCGCCGAGCCCGCCCCAGAAGGAGTCCGGGTCCTTCGTCACCACATTTCGTAGCCTCTTCCTCTCGTACGGTGTAATAATACCGCCTATACAAATCGTCGTCACCGCGTCATTTGCGCAACATTCGGTCGTTCGGCGGATCGTTTCGCGGGCAACAACGCGGTTTTCCCCCCTGCTCGAAAACGAAGTAAAGACAGCCGAGCCGAGTGCGCCCGAGATAGCGTATAATTCCGTGATAATTCCACCGTATAATTCCAACGGGGCGCTCCCCCGGACTCCGTTATTAATCGGCTCCGGTCGGGGCTATCGGCTTTCTTGTCGCTCTCAGTGACCGGAGACCTCTTTGCCAGATGGAAACTTTAACGCCCGACGCACACGCTCCTCCTTCGCCCGCGATTCCATTACTCTCTCGAGTTTAAAGTTTCAAACGCATTAGCTTTACCGTAAAGTGTATCCGCGTACCCGTGTTAATTTTCCGCAAAACATAGCGTCCGTCGATGGGAACGTGGGAAACTGGAGATAACACGCTCCACGGAATATCCATATCGCACACTCTTAGCCTTATTTTTTTTAAATACATGAAAAAAAAAACAAAAAAATTGTACCTCATTCCTTTTTCTTTATTTCGTCCTTATTTAACTTTTACAAGATGATAATTGAAGCCGCGAAAGCCACGACGCGGAAAAGCACACGATTCCGCGGATCGACGCGAGAGAGTTCAAGGCGCGCGCTGTGCAGAAATAGCCGTTTGCCATTTAATCGGAAGAGCACACACGATGCTGGCCCCCTTTAACGAATCGAGAAACTACGATATATAATGGACTTTCCGTTCTCATCGCGAGCAACACCGGCCTCTCCGGGCCCGGGGGAACGGAACGCGGGAAAAATCCGCACCCCTCGCGGCGTTATTACGCACGTGCAGACTCCTTCAGTAGTCACCGGGTACACATAAACAATTCGAACGAGTTGTATATACCCCACGATATAATATCTCTGTATCCGTCCGAGAGGATAGAGGCGAACCGGTTAAACTCCCGGGCGAGAGATATTAGTTCGATTCCTCGATGCGCACCTCCGCACACGCGCCTCCACCGTGGTTCGCTCCGCGTGTTCTCGTTTCTAAGAGATCGCCGGAGAATTTCCGAAGCTGTGCCCGACGCTGTACGCCGCTACGTCGACTAGCTAATAGAGTGTATAATATACCCGCACTACGAGATATATTAATCGCACGATATTTTTTTATATATTTTTTTAATTTTTTTTTTTTTTCAATCTTGCACGTTCTCTCTTTCTTAATATTAATTATTGTGCCGAAGAGATCGCCGAGCCTCGAGAGGATTGGTTAGATCTCTCGGTTTGTATATAGTATATGTGTATATATATATATACATATGTCTATATAATATGCTGGCGGAGCTCTTGTACGTACGATCATTCGCAAAAGTAATATCACCTTTCTATAAAGTACAAGCGTGGCGAGCAACTTTCCCGCCCACTAGTGTACCCCGCAGTCGCGCATGTAGCGGTTTAATACGGATAGGTGGTGCACGCTCGTGTACTCGTCGTAATATCTGCCAGAGCCAACCGGAGAGAACACCATCGGCTGGCGGCTCTCGCTGGCCAGTCGACACTTGCCCGTGAGCACTCTCCGCCGCGGTAGTAATCGAACGCTATATTCGAAGCAGGTGGACACGGAAACGTGGGGAGTGGGAGGCCGATTTCACGAGCAACGACCAAACGATCATCGTTCACTCGGTGTAATTTTTTATGCAAATTATACATTTCGGTTGTTCGGTGCCGAGTGAACTTGAACCGAGATAAGAACGGGCAGCGTGTAATTACTGGCTGGTTAGGCCGAAATAGAAACGAGATTAATATCCTTTCGGACGTAATACACGCCCGAAAGAAACGGAGTCGTTGCCGTGAGGGACAGCTAGAAGGACTGTAGTGCTGTTACGATATTCCGATTTTTTAAGGTCATTTCCGGCTTGAAATTATAATAATTTTTTTTTTATTCTGAAATTATTTTGAAAAAAAATAACCCTTGGGTTATATTTTGGAAAAGGGTTATATATTGAAAAAAATATAACCCTTTTCCAATAGAACGTAACCACTTAATGCGTCATCAGCCCAAGCGAAAAAATCGCCCAAAAAAATGGACTCTCGATAACGACGAGGGACAGCTGGAAGGTCTATAGCGCTATCACGATATGTCGCATTTTTATACCGTAAAATAGGTACCAACGCAAACGTTCACAATTGTTTTCACCGTAATTTTACACTTTTCCATTTTACAAAACTGTCTATTAATTTCAAACATTTCAAAAATATTTTTTTTAATTTTAACAGAATACAAAAAACTGGACAAAAAAGTTTGTTAAATGTGCAAATCTTTTTTACTCCGTAAGGTCTTTTCTGGTTTACAATAATAATAATAATAATAATACATTTTTTTAGTTCTCTTAATAATCTTAAATATAAAAAATAAGTACTAAATAATCGTTTTCCGATTTAAAAGAAAAACGCATCCACTTCATCGGTAATCAGCCCAAGTGAAAAACACGCAGCCTGTTGCTCGGTAGCAGTGATAGATCATGAGCGTCGGGCATACGAGCCTTATCCACTTGACACTGTTAACAGCGTATTTTCATTCGAGATTAAATCCAACGTTTCAATAGCGAGCCTCTTGATCCGCGAGCGACGGTGAATCCTCGCACGCTCGTGTTTGTAGGTTGCTTTATTAGACGCCGTAAGTGCACGTTTCGTGCGGAGCTCGGCTCCTCTCAGGATTCCGCGCAGCCGACGCGATGTAACACACGAGGAGATCTCTGAGAAACCTCATGAGAGAGTCCCGAGGCGGGCAGCGCCCGCGCGCGCGCGCTCGTTCCTCATCATCGACATCTAATTGGTGTGGCATGCATTTCCCAGTTATTAAACATTAATTGGTCCACCCCGTTGCCGTTCCCGCTGATGCAGCTCGTTCCCCTGTCCTCGTTCCGCTGGCCTACTCGCCGGGAGTTCCCCGCTCGCCACATAACTTCCAACAACGTGAGATACCTCGTCGCTCGTGAATTCTCCGAGGAACAAACGTGATTGTATGGTATTATTTCATGTTTTTTTATATATAAATTATTACATATTATTGTTCCGCACGATTTTTCTCGTTTGTTTGTTGTGTCCCGTGACGAGGCGTTCCTCGGGAACGCCGTTACCGGAGCGGGAAGAGAGGGATCGAGAAAATCGGACGAGAGGGAGGAAACTTCGAATATGAAATAGCTTCGTCGTCGAGTCACGGCGAATTCCCTGTACCCCGTAATCGTTTTTGTTTTATCTACGACATTCATAGCAAAATTAATATGTGGGTTGGGTAAAAATTGCTATGGATTGGAATTGCTGGGAAAATGTCACATATCGCTAGTGGTGGCGCCGGTAAACCGTGTGTTGACTTGGTAATTGTTATTTTTAATTTTTTTCCAAATTCGCTACCAAAAATTCGTTCAAACTTCTGAAGCGAGAAATTGTGGTATTATTTTACGCGATTATTATTATTATTATTTTTTTGTAAATTATTACATATTATTGTTCCGCACGATTTTTCTCGTTTGTTTGTTGTGCACCAAGACGAGGCGTCCCGAACCGAAAAAGAAGGATCGGGAAAATCCGACGAGAGGGAGGAAACTTCGGAGATAAAACAGCATCGTCGTCGAGTCACGGCGAATTCCCTGTACCTCGTAACCGGGTCTCGAGGATCGACACCGTAACCGCCCGTTTTGTTCGCGATTATGCGGCTTGTGCCAATTCATGCGTGGATAATTGGGCGCTCTCGTCGCCCGGGATCGGAGCCTTTGAGTCATCGTCCTCGTCATTCCCTCATCTTCCTCCCGTCAATCGCCGCGATCCAAATAACGAAAGTAGAAATCAGTGGCGAAACACATCCATCCGAAGAATGTCTTTTTTTCTCCATCTCGCTACGATTGTTCGTGCCTTAATAAGAAATTTCTTTTTTTAATTGACTCCTAGACTACATGTTCGTTAGAGAATTCATCCGCGTCGACGAGTGTTGACTTAGAAGGCGTGTTTAATCGCCGAACGATGTTATTTTTTAATATCGCCGCAAGCGATTCACGCAAAGGATTTTTTTTTATCCTCGACTAAATCTATCGTCTGGAATTACTCTTTAAACATAACATTCCCGTACATTACACTGAGAGAAGGATCTGATAGAAATTACCATAAATTACAACTTATATCTTTTGTGTAAAAAGGGTTTTTCCTGTCTAAAAAAATAAGCCAATAAATCTGGCAAAAACCGACAGAACTTTTAGGTACATGGGAACTGCAGTGACATCCTGGCAATCATTCGTATTAAACTCAACACATTCTGCTAGAAAAAATGATAATTTTCGCTATCGCAGGTATTACCCAGATATCTCGTAGTTTTTGCTAGAATATCAGTTCTCCTTACTAGAAAATATAGTACTCTGTAGTGTCGCGATCGCGACCGTTTGTTTTGGATTTGTAGGTTGTACCGGCATATTATGTCGATCAAATATTTTTTATGTATACATACATAGACAAGATTTGATCGACGAAATTCTCAATTGTTATCCACGGCAATCTCTGTTGTAATCTACGTAATTTAGTTTTATCCACGAAAGTCTGGAAAAAAGTCTGGAAAAAAGTCTGGAAAAAAATAATATATGGGTCGGGTAAAAATTGCTATGGTTTGGAATTGCTGTAAAAATTTCACATATCGCTAGTGGTGGCGCTGGTGTACAATGTGTTGCCTGGTCGAAATTTACCACATAACTTGGTACTTTTTCCGATATCCTTCTTGTAATGTAGATAGGTAATGGTTATTTTTTTATTTTTCCCCAAATTCGCTACCAAAAATTCGTTCAAACTTCTGAATCCAGAAATTGTCAGAAACAGGTCAGTTCACCTTGAGCCAAATAATTCCAGTGCTTTCCCCAAGGTTACAAAAAGCAGAAAAAAAACGTTCCAGGCGACGCGGAACCTACGCCGATTCGTGGAAAAAATGAAGACTCTTCGTTAGAGCTATTCAAAGTTTTTCGTACGTTAGGATCGAAGCGAATTTCAGCGCGTTCAGCGCTGTTGGAGAAAGTACAAAAAAAAAAAAAAAAAAATTAGCTAACCGGAACGTCTTCCCGCTGTCCCCTTTTCGTCGCCCTTCGGCCTTTCTCCATTTCATCGCTGCCCCTTTCCGTCCCGTTCATTCTCGGGGAGAGAAGTCCCGCTCGAGATACATATCGGAAATTGGAGACTCGCGGAGGGCAAGTAAGAGCGATGAGGGTCCCGGAGGCGTCGGGGCTTAATGTGTGGAGTGCGTACACACATGCGGAGTCTCGAGTTTGGCCCGGCTGGATGTTGATGGGAAAACGAGGGTAACGCGAGACTACGAGGGCATAAATGCCCGGCGTACGGTTTGTCGGCGGATCGGCTGTTTCTCTCGTAAACGGCGAGCATTAGTGAAAGTCCCGGAGAGGGGTGATTATCGGACGATAAGAGAGGTGCGTCGCACGGAGACGTACGGGAGAGTGTCTCTCGCTATAAAATTTCCATCGATCACACCCCTCTCCGTCGACGCGCCGCGCTCGATCGTCCAACATTTTATCGGACTCGTTACTCCGTCGAACGGATGTCGAGCGTTCGTGACGCAATTTTTTTTTATTACTCCATCCAGAATTCGCGTGATTTATCACCGACGATATATTTTTTTTTTGCGATCGCCCGCTGGGCCCGAATGTGCCGACGTATTTTTTTCATTCCACCCAAACGCCCATGCTTTCGCGGTCCGCGAAGGAACAAGTCGTTCGTGATAAATATTTGTTTAATCCGCATCCTGCGAACATTTTTATTTTCATTCGACAAACTCGGTTCACTTCGTTACGAAGTCCTGAAAAAAAACTATCAAGAGTAGCTTTGGAAAAAAATATTTAAAAAACGGACTTCTTACAGTGACCTAATAATTTTCTCAGCCGGAGACAAGTTTGCGGCAGTGAAAGTAGTTTCGATTGCTAATAATATCTCCTGGAAAAAAAAATCCTGACTTCGAAGAGGAGTAAATATCATCAACGTAATGTCAATCTGCGCGTTGCGTCGGCGATGAAGTCTTAATACGTTGGCTAATATCTCGAAGAGCGTCTAACCCGTTCGCGATAAAATTTCTTTGATCCGCATTCTCCGCAAATTTTTATTTTCCTTCAGCAAAGCCGGCGCACTTCGTAACGAAGATAAAAAAAAACGATCAAGCGTATCTTCGCAAAAATAAAAAAAAAAATAAACTAACTTCCTACAGTGACCCAATAATTTTCTCAGCCAGATAAAAGTGTGCTTAAGTGAAAGTACTTTCGATTGCTAATAATATCCCGTGAAAAAACAACAACAAAAATATAAAAAATCTTTACGGAGAGGAGGAGTAAATATCGTCACGGTAATGTCAATTTGCGCGTTGCGTCGCCGATTAAGTCTTAATACGTTGGCTAATATCTCGAAGAGCGTCTAACTCGTTCGCAATAAAATGTCTTTAATCCGCATCCTCCATACATTTTTATTTTCGTCCAGCAAAGCCGGTGCACTTCGTAATAAAGATTTAAAAAAAAACATCAAGCCTATCTTCGCAAAAATTAAAAAAATAAACAAACTTCCTACATTGACCCAATAATTTTATCAGCCAGATAAAAGTGTGCTTGGGGTAAAAGTGTGGAATATGGCCGGTCCATACATCATTGATTTACGTGTTAATCGAGGTGGGCCATATTCACCACTTTTACCCTAAGTGAAAGTACTTTCGATTGCTAATAATATCCCGTTCAAAAACAACAACAAAAATAGAAAAAAATCCTTACAGAGAGGAGGAGTAAATATCATCGTGGTAATGTCAATTTGCGCGTTGCGTCGCCGATGAAGTCTTAATACATTGGCGAATATCTCGAGGAGCGTCAATCTCTCGGTGGAGATAAATCTGGAGGCGTGATACCAATTAACCGGTGACTTAACGCCGGGTCTTTGTGATCCCCCGTCCTGACGTGATGCATCGAGTACCGTGTGCCATTACGGAGCGCGCATAGACGAGAGTTAGGAGTGCAAAGAGAGGTGCGCTGAGGCGCCTCCGCTCCGAGCATCGCGATACGTAGGAGCGAGACTCGCGGTGCGGATAGTTGCTGCACTATGGAAATCTTCGGAGGATTGACTCCTCCGGCGTCCAACTTGTATCAACAGTCGCCTGGAGAGACGGAGAGGAAAAGACGCCTAAACAAGATAATAACGCGACGCAATAATAAAGAGAGCCTCGGCGTTATTGCCGTCTCACAATCAGAAGCGGGAGGCGAACGGGTTGGAATTGCGAAAATTCTCGACAGAACGATGTTTAGCAACATCACCGCTTTTTTTCCTCTCTTCTTCCCATAGGGCAACGCGAAGAGCCAGCAACGATCAAATATTTAATATCAAATGTTAAATATTAAATAATACCGAAGCGAGGAGTACGAAGGGTGGTTTTAAATTTATTTACGGAGCATTTTATGTATATAAGTATAGTGGACGTAATATTATACGAACGTTGACTGGCCGCCTCTGACAAGACTCACGGGTGCGTCCAGCTCCGCTCTCGCGGGGCACGATGCAGATAAATGAACACCGAACACAAAACATTTATTCGAGGCTCCTCTCGTCGGCGGTTTGTGCTCATCGTGACTGAGAAACTCTCCTTCTCGCTCTTTGACTCTGCGCGATGGAACGCCACCGAGCTCAATGTGGAAAGTCTCAGACTTGGTAAGAAACAGAACAACCGCGTTCGCTACCAGATAGACACAGCTTCGCGGTTGTGTGCGTCTTCGCCGACCGGGAAGCCTCGCGGTCTTTCGGGATAAGGGGTAATACGTATGTTACGTGTGTGTGCGGTCTTCTTAGGATGCACGGACACGTAGGTGTGTGTACGTATAGCGGTGAGCTCGTCGTGACGGGGGTATCCATTCCGGAAGCTCCGGGGCCCGCCGCGGTGTCGGGAGTTACAACGTCCGAGATTAATCGTCGGCATTAGTGGGATTTATCGGGAGTGCGCATCGCGAGAGTTCACTCGCTCGCTCGCGCACGCTCGGTGTGCCTCCTTCCGGGCGAGCGTGCGCGTGGCTAAAAGCGCCTTCGATATTTCGAATCGACTCGTTAGTCGAAAAGCCGCGGTTGGGAGCCTTCCTCGACGGAACGCGGCGCCAAACCGATCGGAAATTCTGTTCCGTCGTCTTGTGGAGTGGCCGGCGATTGGGGTAGGAAAATTTACCGTCGGTAATCGAAGCGATCGATCGAATTTCAATCGATTTTGTCTCGTGAGGAGAACTTGCATTCGGTGCGGGAGAGGGGGTCGATGGATGGGATAGATCGAGCACGACTACCGAAGTCGCCGCCACGGGGAGAGGCACTTACTTTCGCGAAGGTAGATTCAAGTCCGCGGGGAATCGTTATTTCGTGTACTTATTACGTAAATAAGTTTTTTTAAGAATGAAATTTATCGGAAATTTATCGATTGGTGGAGGAAATTTAATTGATGTACTGTTATCTGTAGAATAAAGAAAAAAGTGGCAACCTAATCTAATGTGATTAAGTACGTGCTCTTAAGGTCGAATTTGAAGACGTTAGTGTGAACTTAAGATCGCTCCTGAGATCGAACTTCGTTGCGTGCGTAAGATTTATCTTAAGTTTAAACTTAAGATCGAATCTAATTTCGTGCTTAAGTTTAATCTTAAGTTCGAAGTGACAACAAACGATTAGAAGATATCCAAAAAATCTTATCGCCCTGCACGTACGTTGTCCACCTATCGCGGACAATCACTCATGATGTCATTGATGAGAATAATTGTTCTCCATCAATCATTACATAAAACGGATCCAAGAAATTCATTCAGTCATCAAAATTAACCGTCATTAAAGTTAAAGATTCTACGCCGAACGAGCGTTAATGTTCGACAACTACAATCGATTTTGAGTTCGACTTAAGTTCGAACTTACAATGGATCTTAAGTACGCAATGAAGTTCGGGCCAAAGTTTAATCTTAAGGTCGATCTCAAAAGCGATTTCAAGTTCACACTAGCGGCTTAAGGTTCGACCCTTACACTGCCCTTCATTAATCCCTGGTCTGCGTTCCTCGAGCAGATCTATTCCAATCGTCCGGATATTAATCAAGGGCCTACGTTTTCTAATCCGTCAGTCGGGCTTAATTAAAAATTGGCTTGGTTTTTGTTGAATACATAAACTCGCGTGGAATTCTGTAAACGCCACTACTGTAACGATGCAAAATTTAATGACCATTTATTTTCTCCCTACTGTCTCTCCACTACAAGTGAATGAGAATCGTTATATATATATATATATAAATATCTTTATTTTTTTTACCAGGTATTTGAACGGACACGCACCGGGTCGACGTAGCTCGCTGGGCCATATTTACAACTCTTACCCTACCTATATTTATCTCGAGCCACTATGACTCTAATAGCATATTCCACGATGCAGCATTATTAGCCCAGTCAGTGATCCGGCTGCATCGCTGTATGACCCCCGCTCGAGATCAGGCAAACGGTCGAACGAGCTTGAGTGAATAGAAATAGATATATGATACACGGTTAATAGAAGTGGTCGTTAGCCGGGTATACCGAGCTAAAGATCTTCTGGAATAACCACACGTGAAATTGATTGAATGCGTCGATAATCATTACCATCATTCAAACTATCTCTCCGGCTATATTAAATGTTTTTAAAAAATTTATTTTATTTAATTTTTATCCTTAAATTAAATTCTAAATATACCTCTTACCGATATCTCCGGAGTTCTGCGTCGGGTCTCGGAGGGATCTCGCGCCTCGCCGTAATCTCGACTACATATCATGCCCCCCGAGAGTCTCTTTCTCTCCGCACGACGAGAGGACACCCAACATCGTATACCGATCCGCTCATTCTTTTTTCTCTTCTTATATTATATTTTACATTTTTATAAAAAAAAAAAATCCTCCGGTCTCGCACGATTCCTGCGCTCTCGTCGTAAACAAGTTTGCAACAATTTTTCAGCAATAAAATTTGAGTAGCGACGAGGGAGCGCGGATTATCATTTTCACGAGTGAAAATACGTGGCTTGTAATTCACTCCCCAGCACACCGGAGTCCCCTCGATGCAGCGACCATCCTCTTCTCTCTCGTCATTATCGTCACCAGGCACGAGCCGTTTGTCGCAGAAAAAAAACACATATACATGTCCGTACGTCGCCGGAGGTGAAGACGACGATACGCAAGCTCGGGGGGCTGACCTCGAGCAACCCGTTCCCTCCATACTGCGCGACGAGAGCAGTCTTAGAAAACCTATCGTGTCGTAAAGGGTGGTCATAAAAAAAAATAAAAAAAATATTGCCGGAGAGACCACGGGGCTAGTTCTGCAACGTCGGGCGTCCCAACGTCTCGGTTGCCTCGCGTGTCCTCCTTCCTGTTCCGCGCGTTCGCTCGCAACGAGAGAGCCCTCGTTCCAGTACGTCTAGCTAGTTCCTCAGCGCAGTTCTATGTGTACCATCAATCCATGCACATACACACACATAGAGGAGACCGGGGCAAAATGGCACAGCGGGGCAAAACGGCACTGTGAGAGCAACACTCAATTTTCCAATAATTTTTGGATGCCCAATTTTGTCCTACCGATACATCCAGATTTTTAAACCCGTTTTGCCCCACGTACCACCATCGCCACCATTATCCCGTTTTGCCCCGGTGTGCCATTTTGCCCCGCTCTCCCCTATATATGTACATATACATGTATGTGTAAAGTTCTACGACGTTATACACAGCTCGGACTCCCGGGGGCTCGTGAGTTCTCGCGAGACTGAATGCTCTCTGGGATCTACGCGTAGTTTAACATCGTCCCCGTGTACGCGCACGGGCGCACTGACTGCGGTGCGACGGGGCCCGACAGGCTCTATCCTCTCTAGGCAAATGAATGAGACCCCGACGACCGAGAGCGTTTCTCGTTTCCCTCAGAGGAGAACCGCGAGCCGCCGCCGTCGCCGCCACCGCCAACAAGTCCAATGCCAAGGTTGTGCGCAATTACGCTCACGCAAACTCTCGGCCGCGGGTAGTCGCCGGATAGCGCGGCGCTGCAGTCTCGAATTGGAACGATCCACCGACGAGCGCATGTAGACACTGCGCGCACTCGGTTACACGTAATGCGAATAAGAGGGTACACAGAGAAGTCGCGTTGTTCCTCTACGCGCGAGTCGCGATCTCACATTCCACATTTTTTTCCACACGCACGGGACAAATTAACGAAATCGTGACACGCACATGCTGGAGACTGTCCGTCCATGTGTTTTTCGTGGTGCCTATGGACAGGCTGCACGTATGAAGCAGGGGGTTCGGTAAAGTCGTGGTTATAGCACGGGAGAGCGAGGCAAAATGGGGCAACGGGGCAAAACGGGGTTTTTGGGCAAAACTAAATTTTTCAATCATTATGGATCGGACAAGGCGGCAAAACTGGGCAGAAAAGCCTAATGTATCCGAAAGGGCGAATTCGGGCATCCAAAAATTATTGGAAAAAGACGTTTTGCCCAAAAACCCCGTTTTGCCCCGTTGTCCCATTTTGCCCCGCTCTACTCTACACTGATAAAAAAATACGGTTGAATTAACTAAGATTCGGACAGGGACGTTCAACTAAATATTTTGTTGGTACACATAAAAAATTGTTTAGTTCAACAATTTATTGGGTGACTTCACAAAAATATTTTTGAGCCATTAAAATATTTTGTTCGCTCAACTAAATATTTATTTGAACGTCCCTGCCCGAATCTTAGTTGATTCGACTGTACTTTTTTATCAATGTACTTTGCGTGCGTGTAAGATGTTCGCTACACCGCACTAGTATCGCATAATATTTTATGTAATTTTATGCTCATTGTGGCGCGGTACAGCCAGCGTGCATAAAGTACGAGCGGCGTGCCATAAATTGCAGAAATCGCACGCAAAAGTAAATCGCACGCAAAGGAGCCGATCTGCGCATGCGCCGGCAATTTACTAAACTCATGGCTGCAAAGCGCCACTTAAGCCACTCTCGGCGGGCACGGAAAGTAGCGCTTTTCATGCACCAGTTACATACATTTTTTGATGTATGTAACTGGTGGAATTATTGGAACGGAGGAATTTTCATATTGGAAATCAAGTCTACTTTGTCAGTGAAATATACCGCTAGGAGGCTTAAAACTGCAAATCGTTCATTTTTGGTGTGAAAACCTTGAGAAAGTAGAAAACATGTTGACGACGTTGGAATTACCTAACTATTTGAAATTAGCACATAAAATTCTATACGTTTTTATCGTTATTTTTGCCTACGTCATGAGAAAATTTAATAGTGGATATTTTTTTGATTCTATTTAAATTTGGTAATACCGAATTTCGAAAAAATCTATTTTGTTAGTAAAATATACCGCTAGGAACAGTAAAACTCATAATCCTCTATTTTTCGTGTTAAACCCTTGCGAAAGTTGAAAACATGTCAAGGCTATTTGAATAATCAAAACTACTTGAAATTTGCATATACAGTTCGATGCAATTATATTTTTTATTATGTGTACGACATGAGCATGCGAGAAAATTAAAAAATGGACATTTTTTAATAGCTATCTAAATTTGGATGTACCGAATTTCGACTCTACGAAGTATTCAGCTTACACCTCCGACTAATTTACTTATCCGTCGTTTCCGAAACAAATTAACGACGATAAAAACGTGTTTGCCTCCGCAGAGTACGAAGTGCATGCGCAACACAGCGAAGAAGGAATTTACAAACAGGACAAATTACAATAAACAATTATCCCAGAATTCCTCCGGTCCGACTCTGTGTGTGATGCTCGTCCTCGTTAAGGCCAATGTGTATCCCCCTACGCAGAACGTTCCAAGACAAAGCCGCAACGAGCAGTCCGATATCATCAAACGCATAGTTTCACATACACACGCCGAGCAATGAAATGCGTATGATCGAACGATTAGATGCAATCGCCCCGAGTGTTTTTACATGGGGCTGAGGAAAGCGAACGGAACTCGGATGTGTGTTTTCCCTGGGTGCGTAATTGAAACGAACGTCCTTGACTTCTCGAGTTCTCGTCGTCGTCGTCTGGCAAAGGGGGTTAAAAAAAAGTGGCAGCGTTAATTAACTCGTCGAGTGAGCGTCGGCGACGAGAAGAGTCGTACAGTATATCGTGGGGTCGGAGTTCCCTTGGCTTTAGGTTCGTGGGTCGTTTGCATTGTGCCACCGTTGGATTCTGCTGTGCTTGCTGCATTGTACTATATCCATCTACCCACAGCCCCTCTGACTCGCGCTTGTGCTTCGAGCATTGTGGGAAAATTACGCGCCGGAAGCTTCTGCGACGCAGCCTACCGTGGATCGGTTCTCTTATTATAACCGAGTCCTTCTCGCTCCCTCTGGCTCCGGCTTCGTGCACGCGTTTTCGTTCTTTCTCCCATCGTCCAATAGTTCGACACACACACACATGCATACAGGTTTATCCGGCCCCTGTGCTCACGCTCGTACAGGTGGTTTGTCGAGCGCCTCGGCGATGCGCCGCTGTCGCAGGTGCACAAAACTCGCGCACACGCACGCGCGTACACCGATGAACGAGTACGCGAGTATCGGCGATCCTATATTCGCGAATTTATTCGTACGCGAAAGAACACGAACGGTCATCCATATGGATTCAACGGTGTAAGCCCAGGCGTACGGGTTGAATGCCTATCGTGTGCGTATACGCAACGAATATATGTATTACGAACATATTGGATATGCGCATCGTTAAAGATTTTTTGCGAAATTCATTCCCCAAAATAAGCTTTTGGGCATAAAAGGGTACATTAAGATTTAATTGTATATAAAAAATGCATGGAAAGAAAAATTATTATTCTGAAATCATTGTTCCTTGTGAACAAAAAAACGTAAGAACCTAACTTTTCGATGTATTTTGTATTGTTTTTTAACGATACAATTCGTGCTCGTGGAAAGTCATGCGAGCTGCGAAGTTGTTGGGTTAAGGAATCCTGTTTTTTCGGAAAATTTTCAGAGAATATGTTAGTTGTAGTAAAAGAGATTATTGCCAATTCTTAATATGTATTCAGTTATCTTCTCATGCTAGTTTCATTCCTAATGATAATGATGATTATACACAGTAAAAAATTATTTCGTAAAACCGGAATACGAAGTTTCGTAAAAATAATTTTTATCAAATAAGTGACAGACTCGTTTGTTAAGGTTCGAAAATACAAACCTGTCCTAACAATTTTAGTTTGTATTTTTGTTTATAAAACTATAACCAGGTGGTGGGAGCGGAAAATTAACAAATTCCAAATTGTGGATTTGTGTGGACAATAATTTTTTGTAAAAAGTACAAACTTTTTATTACTGTGTACACCTTGGCAAAGGGTCATCGACCTGAGTCCTTCAGCCCGAGATTTTCTATGGTACTCGGAAGGTTTTTTTCTTCCCTTAGATTACGGTTAAAAGATTTGTAGTTTTTATTCCGTGATTTCAGAATATATGATTTTTTTTAATAAAAAAAAAAACTCCATAAAATTGTGACGACGAATGGTTCGTCTTCCTGAAGCGAAACGGCTTTATACAGCCGTATACTATGTATAAGTGTGCATACAACCGAGCCGATTATCCGAGGTTCGTGCATGACACAGTTTCCCGAATCGAAGCCACGCCGCCGAGTAGCTGCCATTGAGCCGGTGTTCGCATGGCAGCCATGGGAATCGCCAGTCTCGATGTAACGTTACACAGGAATATCGGGCGAGCCGGTTTGCGCGGGAACTACGACGTAACTAATTGACTATTGGATTCTCCCACATCGGCGTACAATATTCCTCTGTTATCGCTTATATTTTTCTGTTATTCGTCGATGTGTCGAATTAATTGACAGTATCGGACGGTAAATAAAACGATTTTTGTGAAGCCCGCTAGCTAGAATCGCGGCTCAAATAAAAAAGCTACAGAGATGAGAACTGTTAGTTATATCTATTCCCATTGCAAATAGCGTGCCGCGCTTGTTAGCTCGGACGAGTCGCCAATCGGGATTTATTTTACGACGAGAGATCCACGTGGTCGTGAAAGGCAGACGTGTACAATGCACACCCATGTACCGGCGGAATTCTCGTTGAACCAATTTGTACCGGAGCTTATATCGCCGTCGGTAATCAGGCGAGCGACCAGTGAGACATACTCCTCGGCCCCCGAGGCATTTCCCACTTTCATTCAATAAACATCTTTCGATATTCATTAGAGGCCTCGTAAGATCTAGGATCTCTAGATTTCTCGTCCGATCGAATGTGCCGCGACGTTGTCACAAAATCGCGGGTTCGAAGCCCGCGCGATTCCTCTTGCGTCGTGCCCGAATCGCGATTCCCGACTAGGAGTCCGCAATCAGGAGCAATCAATGCGATACACCTCGCGGGAGCCCGAAAGAGACGGAGCGAGGAGGAAAAAAAGGGTTAACGAGAAACGGAGATGAAAGACTCGGCGAGAAGAAAGAGCCCAAAAAAAAAGGAGGAGACGCGGAAGAGCAACGAATTCGTACAGCGCGGTGCCTCGAACTCTTTCGTGGCATGCCAAACCTTAATGATGCCAGCGTGCACAAAAAAAAGGAGCAACGTCAGGTCGCCCGCGCACGATGAACGAGGGAGAAAGTCGTCTCCTTCGAGACGAGGATCGAGCGGCTGCTCGACCGATCCTCCTCGACTCGCGTTTTCTCGGCAAATTGTTCGGAGGCGCGCTCCGAGTGAGAACTCTGAATTCAATAGATTGATCTGATCCAGATAGTAATAGAGCACGCCGGCGAGGTACCGGGCTCGTCTAATAGATCTCGCGAGATCCGTCCGGTCGTTCCTTCGCAGGACATACGGTAATCAACGGCGACAGATCCAACACGCACCGCGACCGCCACTTCGGCATGTGTGCGATCCGGTTCCCCACGGAGGCCTGGATCTCATCGTGGATGGAATTTGGGTCGAGCATCGTCGCTCTGGTAAAAATTCGCCGAACTTTTTTTTTTCTGTATTCGCTTTAATGATTTTCGGCACGTGGCACGCGATCGATCGAGGCGAGTAGATGATTTAATCTACTCGTTCCAATAGTATATTATGCTGCAAACGATGAAAGTGCGTGGTTTCCGCTAGATGTGAGGTTTACTTCACTCGGTAGAAGTCACACGAGGAGAAAAATCGGGCCTGTTAAGCTGGCGAACCAAGAATTAGGTAGCATATATCGTAAGCACATAAAGAGCACCTAATTTTTATGTAACGTTAATTACTGAAATTATTTATTTAATTATAGGACTACGAGCTTCACGTCAAGCCTGCGATTCTTGAAGAAATTCACGTTGCGGTAAAACCCGAAGAGCAGCTTCAATTTCCATTTCCTAATTTTTGGTTTGCCTGTGAAACTCCCCTCACTCCCATTTAGCATACGATACTTTTCTCCGCCTTCGTTAAAATAACGACGTTTCTTGCGTCGCAAAATCGTCATATTCGCCAATGACGTGTTTAGCCTTCACTTCACTCAAGGGAAGGCTAAACACATAAGGTAAAAGGCCCAGTTTATGACACTTCTACGCAGCTCTCTGACTTTAAACGTGTAAAATCACAAGGATAAACGAGGAGGACCAAGTGTCGCAGTTTGTGACCCCCGAATGCGCGCTAACCATTGGCTACGTATCAAATGGTGGGGGCGCCGACTATGCTAGAGGTTCGCCTGTCACAAACTAGAACAGTGTCACTAACTGGGCCGTTTACCTTGTTTAGCCTTCCCTTAAGGTCATGTGATACATACGTATCGACGTTCCGATGGTAACATATCGCTTTCCCTATTGTCTCCGTGATGTTTGATGCTTCGACCAAAATCAAATTAGGTTTTTGTAGTCAATAGATATAAGTATGAAAACCTAATTTGCTTTTGCCCGTCGTATCAATCGTTTTGGAGAAAACAGGGAAGGCGATTTGTTACCGACTGAGTCTGTACCACGTGCCCTTAAGGTAGTACGAGCGCAATGACTGACGCCGCCTAAGTTTGAGAGGAATAAAAGAGAATTACAAACACTTCTCGATCGGATAAAAATCTGAAAAAATCAAGCTTATGGAAGATAAGATTGTTCGTCCATAATAATGATCCCAAAATGTTATTCGTTTCCTTTATGTTAAAAGTTGATTAAAATCGTAATTTTCAAGTATGAGATAAAATTCTTAAAAAATTCATACGTATTCAGAAAAATTAACAAATCAATTTCGTAATAAAAAAAAATTTAGTTGCCGGGTAATTTGTGGCACAATTTTTTTTCAGTAATTTGTTATGAACATTCTGAAATTATTATTATGCACAAACAATCTTTTCAGCACCTTTTATAT